>VYXD01000022.1:255974-271748 GCA_013397195.1 Hylia prasina
TTTTTTTTTTAACTAACAGCGACACAATGCACTGTATTCCTGATTATTGTAAGAGATTATTTTGGGAAAACAAACCAAACGTCTTCAGCATGGAAATCCAGTGGCAGAACAGGACAAGATCTTGCCGCATTTTTCCACTGTAGCAGTACGAGGGTAACAATGAAATGAAAGAGAAAAGGATCAGCTACTTGAAGATGAATTTCAGCTATTCTTGATATAACATCATTTCTAGGTGCCTAAAAGAAACCTTGAGTGAAGTTATGCAGGCTTGACTAAACATGAGAGGTAGCTACATTTCTATATGACAACAGGTCTAAGTCTGGAGCTATCCATGGATACCACCCACGTGCTATGTTATCAGTGTTTTGTATGAGAGCTTTCTTAACCATCTGAGAAAATGGCTTTTAGTTGGCAATGGCTACATCTGATTTGCTGCTGGCAAAAAGATAACGAGTTTGGTTTTGGCAGAGAGATTACTGCAATGTTCCTGTTGAAGACATGAAAAGGTATACTTGGTACAGACTAAAAGCAGTTCCTGATCTGACTCAGACTATTTATGGATCCTTATTCCCTGTGCCAATCTGGGATACCAAAATTGGAAGAGGGCACTTCTTTTTTAAAAGAATTTAAAGCTGAATTTTTAAAGCTGATCATACAAATTAACAAGTGAATTATTACATACCAGATGAAATAATATCCAGGGTGAGTTAATTCCAGGAGGATGTCAAATCCTAATGGATCTTATATTCCTCAACTCTCCAGAGCTCTTTTCTGGCCAATGAGACTATTTGCTCGCCAACTGGACTGTATCAAAGACTTGCCTAAATATCATGGCAGAGCGTGTATTCATGAGGCCTCTGAGCAATCTCTGCTTTATGTTATGATGGATTCTTCACTAAAGGGCAGCATGAAATCAAAATAAGTGAGCACCTAAGGTGAATGAACAAGAGGTTGTTACAGTGCCCTCCACCATCTGGTCCCTAGCAGTTCACACTGGCCATACTGTTGTTGCACAACAAGATGAGATCTGGTTGTACATCATAACTTCACTAGCTCCCAGTCTCTTTGGAAGGAAATCCAGGTGCATGCCAGGTTGACAGCTATGGTAAACTTCTGTAAGTCTCTCACTTGACTTGATGAGAGAAGGAGTCCACTGCAGAGTATACGTTCCTCACAACATAGGTGGGTAAGAAGGTATTTTCTAAATGTTAAGCACCACAAATAAAATATCCTATTTTAACATACAGATCAGTGGGGGAGAGAAGCCATGGCTAAGGCTTCTTGGTATGAGTGCTACTCTTTGGTTGTAGACTTCCTGGGAGATGAAACATGGGAACTACCCAGGAGCTGTGTCTGTCCAGAAGAGAAGGTTTCCTAGGCAATGTTGACTCTGCTCAGACTTTAATGATTTAATGGCTGCCTTTCCTTTGGATGATGTGTCACTGACCCCTATGACCAAAAAACAGAGGGAGTATCTGCTTAGGAAAGCAAAGGAAACCTCAACAGTCGACAAACTAACGCTATTCTCCAGAGTGATTGCCCCTCCCTCACTCCCTCAAAGAGCAGCTGAATATTAAAGGACAAACTGAAACAAAATAACAAAGCAGTTCAGTCCCATTGATCCAAAAGGCAGCACCCACTAAACCTTAAAATCTATTTTGTGTCTCCTGCAGAATGTCTGCTGTGAAAGAAATGGAGTTTTATAATCACTATTTGGAGCCTTAGGGGTTCAGAGCATCCTCTCAGTCACATTACTGCTACCTTACTACCCAAATGCATTTTCATGTGTATCCTAATCAGTTCATTTACTGTTTGAATGCTATTTTTGATGCCAGAAAGAAATATCTAAGTAGAACACTGTAAAAGTTCTGTCTTCATTGGGAATGATGAAAATCCTTCCACATAGATTTCAGACTCTATTATAAACTGCATCTGATAATGTGAAAGCTCTATCTCCTAGCAGTGCATTAGAAAAATTAGTTTTAAGCTCTACTTGCTCCTAGGATTTAATATGGGGTTTTATTTTTTAAATCTGACATGTCAAAAGAGAGATGACAGGTAGTGCAAGGGACAAAACAAATTCCTGCAAAAGGGAATTGAAAGGAACAATACCTGGAACTTAAAAGAAGGGGACAAATGTGTGAATATTTCAAGAATAGCAGAAAAATCATCATTATTATAAGCATGTGGAACATGAAAGGGAATTGGACAGATGTCAGGTGGGAAAGAGGGAAAATTCCTCTTACCAAGACATTTGCTCATGGGTGCAACAGAAAAACAGCCACTAGACAAGGCTTAAACATTGTGGTGGGATTTAGTAGTCACTTAAAAAAAATATTTTGTATGAGTTCTGTGTGACAAAGTTTAATTTATGGTATCTAAAGGCTTTGGATTAGATGTAAATGTTTTCTTTTGAGATGTATTTGGTTTATTTTGTTGAAGAGTGTTGTTTCTCACTTATGTCCTGGCTATTACTGAAGTCCTTAGTGGCTCCCTTCATTTGGTGTTATGCACTAGAGCACCTCCCCTATGAAGAAAGGCTGAGAAGTTTGGGGCTATTCAGCCTGGAGAAGAGAAGGTTGCATGGAAACCTCACAGAAACCTTCCAGTACCTCAAGGGGGAAAACAGGGAAACCAGTGAGGGAATTTTTGTCAGGAACTGTAGTGACAGGATCAGGGATAAAATGGATTCAGACTAAAGGAGGACAAATTTAGGTTGGATATATGGAATAAATTCTTTACTGTGAGAGTGGTGAGGCACTGGAACACATTTCTGAGGGAAATTATTGATGCCCCATCTGTGGAAGTGTTCAAGACTGGGTTGGATGGGGCTTTGAGCAACCTGGCTCCAGCCGTGGTAGGGGGGGTGGAACTAGATAATCTTTCATATCCCATCTATTCTATGATTCTGAGATTCTATGCCCAATATAATGCAAATTACTTCTGAGCTAGGTCATACTCTATTCTCTGTAATTAAAAAAAAAAAAAAAAAAAAGAAAAGTGACATCTCTAGCTTTCTTATAAGCCAATACACACTCCCTTACCTTCATCTGGAATGGCAGTTTTTTTAGCACTGACTTAAAATGCATCCTTGTTGTGATAATTATGATCAAATGCTTTCTAATCCTTTTCTTCATAAATCAGAAGACACCAGCAGTGATCAATTTCCCAGCCCCACATAGGTGCACAGGACACTACACATCTGTGAATGCAGTAATGCAAACTGCAACACTTTGAGCACTTGTTCTGCTCAATTTAACACAATAAAATATATTTTTTACGTGGGAATGGTTGCAGGATGCATAGTATCTACATTAAAGGAAGCAATATGAAAAGTCTAAATTTAATTTGTTCTCCTCGGTGTCATCTTCTGAGAACCTTCTGTATTTCATGTGTTATATGTTGGGGTAGGAAGCTGGAAAGAAGACATGACATTCACCTCCTGCTTCTAATACACAAGGTAATGGAAAATAACAAAAATGTAGACACAGCACTGCATACAGTATTTTCTAATGGATAGACTGCTGGACTTCGCGTAAGGATGGGTGTGTGTGTTAGTCACAAAGACATTGACCATAGTACTAGACAGAAATACAGTACAGTTTGCAAAACTACAGCTACCCTAAGATAAAGCACACTGGTTACTTCTGTAGTCACTGGAGTTCATCATACCAAGCAGCCTTGGATCTACACATGTAAGCAATGCAATTCAACATTAGTGGAAAGATCTTGAAAAGAATGACTTAGTTTGACTGGACAGCTTAAGGACTTTGATGCAGAGGCAGCTTTGAACTTTTGGAAGACAAAAAAGCATATTGTTGGTTTTCAACTGAGATCAAGCAACTTAGACTAATAAAATATGTGGGGAGATTGATCAGCAACATTTTATGCCTAAAAATAGAAGTTGTTCCTACTGTAACAAGTCTGCCAATACAGCTTTTCATCCAGTCTCATCAGGTGTTCTAAATTGCAGCATGTCCAAAAGGGAGAGAGGAGACTTCAGTTATCCTGCCTCATGTTATGGCAGGGGGAAAGCTGGCAGACATAAAAGACACCTGTCTGTCCTTTATATTCAGTCCAAAAAGACTTAAAACAGCATTTTTCTCTGGTAGGGACAATACCATAAAAAAGGGTCAGGCAAAAGTGATAATTTCAACAAAATTTCCAATTCATGGAAAGCCAAATTATATATGTTCAGAGTCAGACAGTAGCAGACACTGCTGAAGAACAGATAAAAATTGGAATATCATGCTTCCAAAAGCATAGATGTTACAAGATGGAGTCACAATTTTGAGCATATAGTTTAATCCCTAAAAGTATGAGATAAGTTAAATAGCAAGAACTGAACCCACTACTTGGGGTACTATTCCACTATCAGAAGGAATATAAATATATATAAAAGCAGTGATATCTCCTAGAAAATGTTCCAGCAGTTGCGAGACGTCTTGGATAACTCATTGTATAGCTGCAGCCCCAGGCAGCTACATGATTGCACTCAAGAGATGAGTAAGGAGGAGGATTTTTACCACAAGGATGCTGAAACACTGGAACAGAGAGGTCATGGATGCCCCATCCCTGGAAACATTTAAGATCAGATTGGAGGGGTCTCTGAGCAAAGTGGTCTTGTTAAAAATGACCCTGGTCAGGTCCCTTCCAGCCCAAACTATTCTGTAATTCAATGATTTAAGGATTGTCCACAGTCATCAGACTGGAATGCATATTTAATACATTTATTGTTCAACTGAAAATGTCTCTGTGTCCACAGTGTTGCCTACCAGAGAAGGTTCTGAACCACAGTACCAGCGGGACTTACAGGAGAAAAACATTTCACAAATTTTAAGACTGAGCTTTTCTAGTTTGTGAAGTGGATTAGACGACATGGCCGGATACTAGGAGATGCTTCTACTTCTAATTTAATCGAGACACCAGACATATATATAATAAGTAAGAAAAAAAGCTAGGCTTTAAATAAACAGAGTTCACCAACATTCCTAGTAATGCTAACTTTGCATAGTTTCTTTTTTTTCTTTTAGTCAGAATCAGCCCTGATTTTAAAATATGCCAGAAATTCAACTTACAGAAATTAATTTTAAGAAAAATACCTAGGAGAGAGCTTTAATAAATCATCTTTTAAGTCAGCATCGATTGTAACTTGGTATAAAGATTTTATCTCTTATGGTTAAATAATCTGCAGCTGAGAAGAATGTTTTTAATTTTTTTTTCATTTGCAGGATACATCCATCCATATTTTTAAATTTATGTTGTTCAAAAGTAGACACTTTTCACTTTTCATTTATATGTGCATGAAAGACATTTCCATGCAGTTTTTTTTTTCTCACAGCTATAGCTGAAGAGTAAGCTAAAATAGCACCTAAGAGCCCATAATAATAGATATATGCTATTTTATATGTTTAAATTAAATTATAAATAAAATTATATTTTATAATTTAGCAGAAATATTTGGAAGTAGACAATACAAGTATATGAGAAAATATTCACGATGCATATGAATTATCAATCACACTCTTCACAGATGGGTTATTTCAGTTTTCAAGGAATAAAAAAGAATCCTCTGTTTTAAATGGTTTAACTTCCGTGAAGCTGTATAGAAAAATTCATAGAATGATGAAAAGAACAGAATAATAATTAGGTACACTATAACCCAAATTACACATTATCTAGACTGATGAGAGCCTTAGGGATCTGAAGGCTGAATGGGAAGAAAGATTCCCACTTAGAAGTAAGGCAATAATGGAATGCTGAAAAGATCATCCTCAGCACTCCTCAGGATGACACAGAAGAGATTTTACAAGAAGCCATGGAAGTATCCTCACCATCCACACTGCCTGTGGGCCATATCTTCCAGGTGGGATGACAAACCAGCTACTGTACCACCACAGAGTCATCACTCCATTCCCACCCTGNGCATGAAAGACATTTCCATGCAGGTTTGTTTTTTTTTTTTTTCTCACAGCTATAGCTGAAGAGTAAGCTAAAATAGCACCTAAGAGCCCATAATAATAGATATATGCTTTTATATGTTTAAATTAAATTATAAATAAAATTATATTTTATAATTTAGCAGAAATATTTGGAAGTAGACAATACAAGTATATGAGAAAATATTCACGATGCATATGAATTATCAATCACACTCTTCACAGATGGGTTATTTCAGTTTTCAAGGAATAAAAAAGAATCCTCTGTTTTAAATGGTTTAACTTCCATGAAGCTGTATAGAAAAATTCATAGAATGATGAAAAGAACAGAATAATAATTAGGTACACTATAACCCAAATTACACATTATCTAGACTGATGAGAGCCTTAGGGATCTGAAGGCTGAATGGGAAGAAAGATTCCCACTTAGAAGTAAGGCAATAATGGAATGCTGAAAAGATCATCCTCAGCACTCCTCAGGATGACACAGAAGAGATTTTACAAGAAGCCATGGAAGTATCCTCACCATCCACACTGCCTGTGGGCCATATCTTCCAGGTGGGATGACAAACCAGCTACTGTACCACCACAGAGTCATCACTCCATTCCCACCCTGCCTGCATCCAGCCCCGGAGAAAGCACAGAAATGCTGCTCAGCCATTTACAACCAGCAGTTTCCCAGGAGGGCTTAGATGTGTACAAAAGATAGGGAAAGCATTAAGTGGCTGTGAAGGCTTATGCAAAACTTCACATCAATATTCAGGAAAAATTATTCATATTGCTAACTTAAAAGTTCTTGTTATATTTAGGAGTCATCCAGTTACAAAAGAAACCAAAACTATATGACTTAGCTGAGCAATCCCAGTGTGAATAACAAATCAAGAATAGTCTCATAAAGTAGTTTGTGAGTAGTCTGCAGGGCAAAAAGGCTCATGTAAAAGCCTATACTGAAAAATTCAACATAATCAACAACTTCATGAAGAAAACAGTGCCTAACAGTAGACTACTCACACACAGAAAACTGGCTTCAATACTTTGTTTCTGGTAAATAGCTGTTCTTTTGCTGTTCTGCTAGTGTGAGGTAGAACTGCAGCACTGCCCAAATCTGCTACAGCTAGTTAGCTACATAAACAAACAGAATATGGAACAGTATTAGTATGACTACAGCTAGTAGGAGGAAGGAGTAGATTTCTTCCCCTCTATTTAACTCTTGTGGGGTCACATTTGAATAACCGTGTTCACTTTGGAGCTCCTCACTGCAAGAAAGGTACTGGAACACTGGAGAAAATCCAGCAGAAGACCCCAGGATGTTCAGAGGCAGTAGCACATGGGATAAAGGAAGAGGCAGAGACAGCTGTGTCTCTTCACCCTTAAGTCAAGGCTTAAGCCAAGATTTTTACTACTGCCTGATAAGAAGGCAGAACCAGGTCCATCCTGATGCTGCACAGCAACAGAATGAGAGGCAAAGGACTGAAGCTGGAACATGGAGCATGATGAATTATGATTAGGTTAAAAGAAAAAAAAAAAAAAAGAAAAGAACTTTGAGTGTGGTCAAATACTGGGAAAGGGGCCAGAGAGGTTGTGGATTTACAATCTGTGGAGGTGTTGAACACTGATGGACATGGCTCTCAGCAACCAGATCTGACTTACCTTTGAGCATAGGGTTGGACTAGATAATTCCCGGAGGTCCCTTCCAACTTAAATTATTCCATGATTCTATGACCTTAAATATATACATATATATAGGAAAAAAAGCTGAACATTAACATACAGAAGTTAGTTACTCAAAAGATCAAATATTGAACGTGTTGTTGGGGAGCAGAAGATTGGGCATTACTATTTCAAGTTATTTTGTGTGCTGAGCACGTAAAGACAGGTGACATTTAGGACTATAGGACATACACTAAAAATCATGGAAATGAGTCGGAATTAGCAAGATCTTTCAAAGGAGAAGAGCACAGGCTTTCCAAGCACAGCATTTTAAATGACCTGTCACTTTTGGGCCTACATTCTCCCATAAAGAAAATCAAGAAGGGTTTTGATGGTATTTGAGAAATCTTCACTATAAATACATAATTCATCTCAGCTTGCTCTATATACAGGACCCACACAGGCACTTAAAATCACACAAAAAAGTTGGAGAATAGTTAATATTTTGTTCTGACATGTCAGGTAGACAGAAATTTATATGGGTAGCAATTTAATCTTTATCACAAAATGAAAAACAGGAGAAAACTCTTGTTCCCAACATCTACATCATTTTATTCCTAAAACTTTCTGGGTAAGACAGTGAACAGGTTGCACAATATGCAAAAATCAGACAGCTATAACTATCAATTTGAGAACTAAATTTAACATTGACTGACTTAGTGAGTGAAAATAAATACTAAATCCCCACTTCTTTATCCAGTAAAATAATATTTTACTTCATCTTTTGTAATGTGAAGGAAATGAAAATACTTTAATGACACAGTAAGGAAAGGAAATTATTAAATTATAGTTTTGTTATTAGTAATAATAAAGCCATTACCTGCTGTTCAAAAAAGTTAAATATTATATTTTTAAAGGTTATTCCAAATGTCATAGTATTAAAGCATAATTAAAATCAATATAAAACCAGAAAAGGAAGGTCAAAGAGCCTGAACTCACCCCCACCCCTAAAAACAGATGAGGAGAAGGCTCAACAAAGTTTTTGTCTTGGTCTTCAATGAAAACTCTTCCCATCTCTTGAGTGGATGGACAGCCAGATAGGGAGTGGGGGAGCAAGTGTCTCCCACTGTAAGTAAAAATCAGATTTATGACCACCAGAAGAACCTGAACATGCAGGGAACATAACAGGATAGGATGGTGGAGGACCAGGCACAAGCATGTTTTGTCTCAAACATTCTGACTGTCGTGACAGAAAAGTTGTGATTGGAGGAGAGGGTCCTGCAGAGGTGGGGCAGTGCTGTTCTGAGCCAACTTCTGGTTCCACCTGGAGACCTGTGCTCAGCATGTCCAGGTCGAGTCCCACCCTCCCACTCACCTCCTGGAGGTTTCAAAAGCGGCTGGCTGCACATGTGCCAAAATGTCTAGTTTGCGTAAGTGTGCACCAGGTCAACTACAGAAGGAAGTGAATCAGTGCCCCTCCCCTGTCTTCTATTTTTCCTCTCTTTCTTTGTCTTATTACCTCAGATCCATGGGAGGATCTAAAGACTGATGATATTATTTGTTCTCTTTCTCTTTTGTTTTCCTTTATTTCTCTTCTTCCTTGCTTTGTCTGGGCAAAGTGCAGCTGGCATATTCTATCCCATACTCCATCCTGAAGGACAGGATGTTATCCATAGGGACCTGAACAAGCTCAAGCAGTGGGCCTCTGGGAAAGTCCAAGTGCAGGGTCCTACACCTGTATCAGGGTGACCACCAATATCAACACAGGCTGGGGGATGAACAGATCAAGAGCAGCTGTGCTGGGAATGATTTGAGGTTGCTGGTGGGTGAGAGGCTGAACNGGATGAAGAGAGACAATTTACAAGAACATCTAGTGACAGTACAAGGGGGAATGGGTTCAAACTGAAAGAACATTTAGATCAAATTAGGAAGATCAATATTAGGAAGAAATTCCTTACTGTGAGGGTGGTGGAACAGGTTGATCAGAGAAGTTGTCAATGCCCCTTGAACTGGAGGGGTCCAAGGCTCGATTGGATGGAGCTATGATCAGACTGGTGTCCTTGAATTTGTCCCTGTCCGTGGTATGGGAGTTGGAACTAAAATATTTTTAACTTCCTTTCCAACCCAAGCCATTCTATGATAAACAATATTTTTCTGCCTTTTTTTTTCATTTTTTCTGCTGCAAGACAAAATAAATTCCCCAAATAGCTGCTGTTGAACTGGAAATAGTTTTGCGATTTTTACTATCAATGGATTAATATTTATGGGAAAATATTTTGTATTTTGAGAGATAGTCTCCTGGGCTATCATTGTGCTTTTAGCACTGCAGATGTCTCAAATGTTTCCTCACAGTTAGCTGCTGTAAAAATAAGTATATACAGATGGAAGTACAGCAAAATGATGCAAAGTTACAGTACCCCAGGCACTAATATTTTATGCACTTTCTAATGTTACATTTAAAAATTTTATGAGCATCTACTCTGCAAACCAACTCCATCTCTATTCCTGGGGGTTAAAGTGTGGCTGTACATACCACAAGTATTTCAGGTGAGTTGGTTTGAGAACCTAGCAATGAAGGGAAGAAATCTGTTTTCCAGTTCCCAGTGGTGGGGAAGCTATCATGGAAGCTGGAAATAGTAGATTCTGCATTAATTCCTTAAATTAAGCGCTGGAAGAAGCATTGTTTTGGTGATCACTGTGATGCCCGAGCCAGCTGGATGATCTAAAGATCCTTCTCTCCTTTTAATCTATAAATGTAAACATGGCTGTTTGATTGAGAGTGTCCAATCAAGACAACAACTACAATACATGCAGTAACCAGAATACAAAAATAGATCAGGGAGCCAAGACCAGTTTCCAAATATTAGTTAAAAAAATAAGAATAGGCTAAAGAAATGCTTTCAGTAGCATAGCAAAAAAAATGCTTGTGTTTTTCTTATGTAAGTCCTGTATTTGCCATTAAGCCTTTCTGTATTCACAGAGCCTTTCCAAAGTCTGATCAAGAAGCTATTTACACAACATTTGCAATATACAGAACTTACAGCAATGGTTTACTGGTATCTCAAAAACTAGAATATAGAAGAGTGATGTGAAGCTGTGCTAGCCAGATTCTAGATCCCTACCATTACCCAACCATTTCCTTCCCCTTCACAGGATATTTTCTAAGCCATTGAGTGATACAGCTACAAAATGCAGAGCTGATAGCACAGGCAGAATGATTTTGAACATGCTTACCCAAACCTTAATTTAACCTTCATTAGCAATTATGAATTGGTTGATAGCTATAATTCAGCAAAGCTTCTGATGGAACATAGTTTCAAAACATTTGCAGTAGGTGATTTACATTTAAAATTTATTGTACAATCAAGTTGCTACTATTATATTAAAGGTGTGGTGATTTATCATAACCCAATTAGCTGAAAAGCCTGGTAATATATATTTGTGTCACTTTAATACACTAAGAAAGCTCAGACCCCTACTAAGATTTTATTTCATTTATTAAAGCAATGCAAAACTTCTTTAAAAAAATGCATGTAATGTCTGCTGACTTCTTAACTCTTTTCTGGGAACATAGAAGATAAAAGTCATGCCCATGAGGAGCCTGATCTACCATCTCAGTCTTTTACATAATCTCGCATCCAAACATGCAGTGATCACAGGGCTAACTGAGAATAAAGTCTGCAGTACTCATTTTAATACCATGTCTAGTACTTGTAACAAATAGTTATCATCTGAAATACTACATTTGTTTTATGTATCATCTGAAATACTACATTTGTTTTATGGCAATATATAGTTGTGTAAAACTATTTAAAAAAATTTAAATATTCTGAGGTATTTTGCCTTTAAATTATGCTTATCCACAGGATCTATAGCATTTTGCTTGTGTACGCCAATGAAGAGCAGTTGAGTATCCAAGTGCTTCCAAAGCCTGAATTACCAACATTTCACCAATTAAGCAAACATCTTCATAACACAATCAGATAAAAGTCCATATTGCTAAAACTGTAAAGGAAAATGAGAAATATATAATGAAGTGCAAATATATATTCATTGTTTAGCCTGCTGTAGTTTGTCAGTTGATGCTGAAGCAGAAGGTTCTGAAGCACCAATTTTCATGTGTAAATGATTTCCTTGGTGTCAATACCTACACAGTGAATACTAATTTGAACACCTCAAATGGAGGACCAAGGCAAATTGAAGAGTAGTCTCAGAGGTAACAGTGCTAAGAATCTTAGAAAAGGAAACAAATCTAAAAAGTATATCTAAAGTAACAGTATTTGTGTGTGGGTTAAAAGTCAGGGTAGAAATGGTTGACAACGAGATACAATCCATTTTGTTAATTTGCAAAACATCCTGTATACATAAATAAGCTCCATTGCAATTCATAATGAATTCAGAGTAAGAAGAGTTGATAATTTTCTAATGTTACAAAGTACATGCAATTCATAACTAGATATTTAATAAAAGAAATAGAAAAAAGTTGGTGAAGTGAGGCAGCAAAAGTTTTTACTTGCATAGCTGTTACTATATCAAAGATTTGCTAACAAAAGGGAAGAGAAAATTTAAATTGAAGAGTTGGCATACAACTATGCTGAATGGCAGGCTCCATCATGTCACCATATCTGTCCAGCAATCTTGAATTGCTGAAGCCACCCAAATCATAGCTAGCCAATTTCTGGGGGGAAGAAAATACAACTTTTAGAATATAATCATCCACTTCCAGAAGAATGACTAATAATCTCCAAAGCAGGCATTCCCTTCACTCCCAATAACTTTTATGAAAGATGCAATTTATGACATTGTAATACAGAGTAAACAATTTCATCATTTCCATGTAACAGTGGCAAAATATATAGTCCATAGGACTGCTGGGCATAAGGGTAAACTAAACAAGAGGAGAGGCCCTGTTAAAAATTCCTTTGTAGTGCAAGGATATGCTTAGACAGAACTCAGGAGGTCTTGTTTATTTCTGACAACACTAAGCAGTTGGCTGATTTAGATTCAGAGTGGAAAAAGCTTGTACTCTTGAAAACCTTAAAGGAAGAGATGCACCTTTAAAAGGCAATCTAGAAATTCCCCTCAGCAAAGAATTTTATCCTGGGGTAAGATATCTGCTTACTCACCAGTGCCCCATAAGCCATTAGCTGCCCTCTGGAAAGCTCTTTGAGCAACTCCCTTCTTTCTCCTCTCAGTGATGAAGGCAGATATCTGTGACTGCAGTTTTAGAGCACATTTGCAGTGAAAGTAGCAGTTAATCACAGATGACAGCAAAAAGCCATGATCAGTGAGAAACCACACTGAGAACAGTTTAAAATTCCCTTCAGATAAACCCCTGGCACAAGCAGGACAAAATATTATCCCAGACAAATTAATGTCTCAAGAAGACACATTGCCAAGCATCCATGTACATCCAGTCCTTTGAAAGAAGCTCCATGCATCAGATTCTTCTGTGAGGTAATACCCCTTGAAAATACTGCACCAGAATGTCTGAATTAGCCGCTGGTTTAGCCAACTACTTTCTTACACAAGACAGGTAAACATCGAAATAGTACATAGTTTGTTGGTAAAGAGAATTAAAAATAGAGTGTGCAGAGGTAGTTGCTGCATAGATTACATCACAATTTACCATGTCAGACCTTTGATGCCACCTGACTTTACCAACTATCTTGCTCTTCCTCTCCTCCTATAGCTGACTGTGTCAGATGCCTGCAGAAATAATCATTTAGGTCAGTGGGTACCTTTCAGCTAAAGAGGAAGAGAATATGAAAAAAAGGCCACTTCTGGTTCTTGAGAACAGCCAAGCGACTAGAGAAAACTGAGGGAGTGTGAGTTGGAAAAAACAAAGAAATCAAAGCTGATGAAAGTTACAAGAGAAAGAAAACACTGAAATACCATCAGGATATAGTATGTGGAAGATTTAAAGCAAAAGCAAGACTAAGAACAGAGAAGTGTCTCTGAAGGTAAAGTTCTTATGTAGGATTTGTCTTTTTCAACTTAGAAATTTACAAAGTAGCTGTCCACATGTCACCCTAGGCTACCCTGGGCAAAAACAGATTCCTAAAACCATTTGCACTCTAGAAGCATCTGTTTTTTTTTCCTCCTTTGAACATTCAGGTTGTACAGATTCCTTTTTCAGAATCTGACATCTACACTTGTGACCTTTGGGAAGGAATCAGACTCATAACTGGCTAGAATGTATATACTGTTATTAAAAGAGGAAAAATACAGGATAATACAAGGAATCACTTTGAATTCGGTCAAAGAATTATCCAAATGGGTTTTTTTACTCTTAAAATTATCAAGGGAAGTTTCTGTTGTTTCTTGTTTGGTTGGTTTCAGAGTGGTTTTTTTGAGGAGGACATTTAATTTTCCCCGTAAGTATTTTCTTGGAGAGGTACAAATATACTGCACATTTTCAGACAAAATAGTATGTCTCAACATCAAGATATGTCCTAAAAGCTCTGGATACTGAAGCTAATCAGGCATTCATATTACTTTAAAATAAACAACTAGAATAACCTATAAGTTTTGCTTTATCTGGATTTCAGACTGTGGTAATTCGTTTGGTCATCTCCACATTCCAAATAAGCTATTTACCTTTGCTATATTTTTTAACCTTTTCAGCTATTTTACTCTTTCATTCTTTAGGGAATAGGGCAACAAACTTGAGGGTAGCATTTTCTGCTGTTCTCAAGGTAACCTACATATTCACTGCAGTAGCCAATTGATTGTCAAGCATTTGATATACAGACTTTTTTTAAGGTCATTCTACACTTACAGAGATTTAACCTTCTGCCAATTTAACAAGGGGAAAGTGGAACAACCTTTGTCTAATAAGATGGTCTACCCTTGCAACATTTAACAGTGGTAAATATTACCCTCTAGGGTCATATTTTTGTCAATATGTTGAGTTCAGAATTTTTATCTCAGCAAAAAAAAAAAAAGTTTTGTCCTTAAGTAAATTTTAAAAGGAGGTCATCCAGCCATCTGCCTTTGAAATGGACAAACACTGGCTGGAAAACTTCAAGATATTATGAATGTCACGAGGCATCTTCCCCCCTTCCTTCCCTGTGGGGGAAAATGAAGAAAGGAATGCTGCTGTTTCTAGACAAAAAAAAAAAAAAAAANTAAAGTTTTTACAGTATGAAGGTGATGCCAAAATTATTTTTTGCTTTTATATTTCCTTCATATATTCACATTCCTGTACACTATTGTCATATAGTTATATAGTTCCTATCTAACTCCAGTACTTTTTCTCCCCTGATAAGCAGAAAGACCAAATATATTCCCCAGACTCTTCAAGCCCTGGGGGTCCAAGGCCAGATTCTGTGGGGAGAAAGAACAAGCTACTCTCCCAATACACTTTTTTTTCAAGAGGGGAGCAGGGATTGAATCAGAAGCAGGAATTACCTCATCACCTGTGCTGCTAATTGGGAATTCCCATCAATTATGCCAATTTGTTAAATCTATGAAACTGTTTCAGCTATGTGTAGGGTGGGCATTTTTCCATATCTGCCCCTGTAGGCTTCCAATTAAAGACCAGCTTTTACATTACCTCCTATGCTAATATTATCTCAAAAGTGTATTGTTTTATTTCTAGATCTTTAAGGCATCAAAAGGTCCAAAAACATGGCTGAAAGTTAGACTGAACCCCTCCCATGGTTCACAGAGTGTTTGAATCAGGTTCCTCTGTTTCTGTAGGATACAGATGTTACAAACTAGCAATATAATAATTTGTTTCTTCCAATTTTATAACTGTAACTAATAGTTCCCAATGTTATCTATCTCATAGACAATGCACATGCACTGTTTTTCCAAATATTTTTGTACTATAATTCTGATGCGCTCTGTAAATTCATCAGCTTCTTTAGTTGGACCCAAGTGCCCATAGCACTGATAACTTTCTCAGCTCTAGTGTAGTTTATAGAGCAGATCCACTTTATTTCCCCTAAATATGAGTTCTTTTTGGTTTTGATTATTCATGCTCTTTAAATAATGTCATTTTTGCATTGCAGCATTTCTGAGAGAAGCCATATATTTACATTTTAAGGGTGGTTTTGCATTCTCTTACTATCAGTTTGTGTGTCTTTGAGAAAAAAATGTGTCTCTTTTCTGCTCCCTCCAAGCACTGTTAGATTTGACATAATTCTGAGATTTTTTTTTCCACTATTCCTTGAAAAAA
>VYXD01000022.1:271790-361210 GCA_013397195.1 Hylia prasina
GCAATGTTTAAAAGAGCACCACATATCACATGTTAACAATCATAGCTATGATGAAACTGTGTGCTGACTAGTTCTATTTGTAATACTTGAATATTACTAAAACATAAAGTCAGAGAATGAAAAGTCATCTTCTATTCCTTCATACTTATTTGTATACTTCCTGGGTTTTGTTCCCAGCTAATTTTTACCTAGATTTAGCTAACAGTACTGTCAGTAGGAACTTATTTCATATTCCAACTAAAAGAATTGTGGTAGAAGCAGAGAATAACAGCATAAAATTTACATTTATAAGAGTAGGTAGGAAGGGTTTGTATAAGGCATGTTAGGGGTTGGAAGTAGCATGTGCTGTTCCATCCTAAACCAAAGGGTAAACTAACCTCAGAGATGCTCAATCTGCTTATTTTTGACAAGGAATTTTTGTAGAAGTGTGAAAGATAAGTAGCCTAACTTTGCTGACTAACCACTAAATGGAAGGAAATACTTTGTTGCTATTTCTTTACTTGAATTGATTTGAACAAATTGATCCTAAAAATCTGCCTGCAGCTGACACTTATTGGAACAAAACTTAAATGAAATTACTACTATAGAAAATATAATGAAATTGTGTAAAAAGCAAACCAGAATACATTTTTATATTAATGAAGCATTTGGGACAAATCCCCTTCTCTGGCACCAGTAACATAATATAAAGTGCTATAATATAGCACAATTTGATTTTTTAAAAAATGTTTTATTCTTGATCAGAAGCTAAAGCAACAGGAAAAAACCCAAACATTTTGATAATAAGCATAGATGTTCTGGAATAAAAGTGATTAAATTGTTATAAGACTGCTGACCTATGCAGAAAAAAAGAAGTTTTAGGCAGAACAGATCCAATATCCATACCATAAAGGGTAAGAAATTAGACAAGAAAGTAGCTACAGGCAAATATTTTGGGTTTGGGGGGTTTTTATTAGGAACAGGTAGCAGACATCCTTATGCAACAGAAACTAATGTTTTGGTCAATATTGCAAGCGAGAAATTAATCTGGCAATTACTTGCAGTCTGTCAATCCAGTTCTGTAAGAATGAACAACATGTACTAGGTAAAAGACCATATGAAGAAAATATAAATCAATGCTGTTTTGTCTTTGGAAATTGCAGCACCAAAAGCATTCCCATAGTTAGGAAACATAAGGTTAGCAGTCACTTGGCAGAAGGCTTGTAGACACTAATCTATTCATACCACACAACCTACAAGGAAATGTGAAGTGTTACCTCCAGCCCTAGGCAGCCTGGGAAATACTTGCTTTTAATCAGTAAAAAAGCTAATTTACTTTCTTTCCCTCATTAACAGTATGTGAGAGAAATCAAGGAATATGTGGAGATACTCCTCCCACAGCCTCAGATTTACCTTTTCCAGGCTGTACAGCACAGAAGGTATTGAAGGTCTGGCAAAAGAATCTCATGATCTGAACCTTTATAGCTAAAAAAAAAATAATTAAAAGGAAATTCAACCATCAGATAAAGACATTCCCATGGTGGTCAGAGTAGCTGACACAAAAGGAACTTGGGAGTCATGCATGCAGCTGTACTTTAGGCTATGGACATAATTCATGTTTACAGGAGGCAAAAAGAGGAGCCCTCTCCTGCACTCAAGATTTTTTAAAAAATAATTCACAAAGTTTCTAAACACTTCAGTCTCAACAGGATTCTCAGATTCATACCAAGCTATATAAAAGCTACACAGATTTGAATTATTAAAGATGCTTCAGTGTCAAAAAAAGCCAAAGCTGAAAAAACCTCCTTGAGGTACTTATACCACTTTTATTTGTGTTGATTGTCAAAATATTAAAGGAGAAATTTTGCAGCATGGAAGAAAAGAAAGATAAAAAATAAACAGCAGAAAAACCAGACCCCTTGAGTATCTAAATATTGCAGGACTTTCAGAAAACTTGTTCTAGCACAAACAAAAAACTGCTGCATCAAAAGGAAGACTTCAATTTTTGTTGCCACTACCTGAACAAATAACATTCTAATTGCTGCAGATATAACAGATGAGGTTATCTTTACTCTTCAAAATACTAGCTGAATTGGTCAAAACCTAAGCATGCATTTCATAAGTAATATAATTTTTTTTAAAATATGCAAATGTTTTTTAAAAAGGGGATGCTTAATTATAAAGGAAGAAGAGACCTGTTTTGTTTGTAATAAAGACAAACTATCAAGTTTACTGGCTTTTGTAATTGATTTTCAAGAAATATAAAATATTTATTACAGAATATTGAATAAAGCAATGTTTTTTGAAGACTATGAAATATTTGGATTCTGCAAACAAAATCCCAGCATAAATCCCTCAGCTGTAGTGGACAAAAATTACTTAATTTTATTGTGGCAGAAACATAATTCCCAGTACTATTTCCAAAGCGCTTTATAGATCTTGAGAGCACCACTTCTATAAAACAAGGGAAAAAACCTAAAAGCAAAAACAAAGGGAAAAGGAAAGAGGAAAGAGCTATGAAGTTTATGTATGCACAGTGTGAATATATGTAGACCTTTATAAATAACTTCCTGTGAAACCAAGTTGAATTGTTTTCACAGTAAGTTATATATAAATATATAAATTGGTGCATTGAAATATAGACTGCAGTCACAGAAAGTATCTGCAATGTCCATGAATTTCCTCAGTAAGAACACCCATCCTTCCCACTCTGCACAAGGTCCTGGCCTCCAAAAGGGGTCCCCAGTGATCTCAGTGTTCATCTGTGGAGAAGCATTTTGTGTCAACCATCCATCTCAAAAATAAAACTACTACTGGGAGCAGTAGCCACAAGTGTGCAGCAGTAGCACAAGTGTGCAGCATCTGCTCTGGCTCATAAAAGCTGCATAAGGGATCACTGTGGATGAAGTTTTGCCCACACTGACCTAATAAGGACAGTCTGTGCCTCTTGAAATTGTCTTTGGTCTACTCAGTCAAAATATTGTACTAACAGCTTTTTTTCCTGGCAACTTAGACTTTAGCCTGCTTCTGCTTTTACATACTTGTGGGAAATTTGTCATGAGTAATTCAGTGGACTTAGATGGAGATGGTCAATTTTCAATTTCAGAAGCACACAGACAACATTTGGATTATTGGATTGGATTATTGTACTAACATCAATACTTTTGGATTTCTGATTAAAAAAGAAAATACCTATATACAAATCTGAAAAGCCATGAATCAATTGCAGCTGTTCTGAGAGTTGTCATGACACACAACATCAAGAGCCTTCTCATTTAACTGCCTTGTTATTCTATTTCTTATTTTCTTCTTTTATCTAGATAAATATAAGTAGAAATGCTTTCATAGGTATATATTACTGTAGGAACATTGCTTTTCTTGTACTTTCTCTAAACTGATCTTGGTTCTGAAAGATTATAGCAGGAAAAACTTAATAATATACTTCCTGACAAACTTCCCCCACCACCTGTTTCTACCTTAAGCATTGCTCCCCAGCAGCAATACTTCCACTACACTAGTATGCTGACTAGTCTCAATATAAAGGTTAAATAAATGGAAAAACAGTTCTAAAACCTTAATATTTTTCAAGATTCTAGACCCTGTGCCCATGTACACAGATCTGAGATGTTTGGAAGGAGGTACCTGATCTTTGACATCCTTGGAAAGTTTAGAAATTATTTAAGAACCACTATAGGGATCTGGCCTGCAAATGTAACCTGCAGCTATGGCCTGACTATAAAGCAGACGAGGTGAAAAAAGGACTTGCTTTTACAGACTCCAGAAAGTCTGTAAAGGCAAGTACGATTGTACCTGTGGGCCCAGGTCTCTTGTTAAAGATGACCTGGGAATCAGGACTGTGAAGATGCACCTGTCTGGTGTTGTCCTGTCAACTGAGATCTCAAAGCTTGAAGCAACTGCAAAGAAAAGGAAAGGGAAATGAGCTAACTCCCCCCCTTGCTCTCATTTTCACTCAAAAACTGGATTTTTCTGCACCTCTTCAGAAAAAAAGCAACAATTGAAAGAGTAGAGGGGACAGAATATCTGATATTAGATCAGGTAAGATTGGTTTAAAATGAAGTATCAAACTAAAATAAGAATGCTAGATATTTCTCTCCTACCATGTAAGCAATGAAATGCATAAGGATGCATTGCACTGTAAATACTATTGAATAGTTTCCCCTCTCATAACCTGAAGTTTTAAAGGTCAAACATTCATTCACTGGAGAAAAGAAAAAACAAGGAAAATATTACCACTGCAACATTGAGAGGAGTCACTGATAAATTTATTTCTGTAACCAAGTAAGCACCCTTGGTTAAAAGTGGACTGGTATAAACTAAGCTTTTAAAGCTATCAGTTCTAGAAAATTAAATCTCTGAGCTTTGAAAACTGCTCATAATTTTACATTCTCCAGCACATCAGCAGTAGGAGATATTGTGCAAAAACTATTACGAGCTTGCATTTCAGCCTAACATAATTTTTTCTTTTCTAGGTACTTACTGGTTTGCAGAGAACAGTTTTCCAGCAAAAATGGCTGTTCAGAAGGTGGATGTTACTGACCAACAAAGGAATCTGTCTGTATCTTCAGAAATTCCCACCCTGAACATTTTTGCACATCAATACATAAATCATTGGGGAAAATGTTCATATAATTAAAATATAATAAAGCATGTATTCATGTGTGTGTGAGTACATCCAGTTACACTTCTAGAACTTACCCTAAGCTCTTGGAAAAAAATATCCCATTACATTTAAAGATATTCAGATGTCTGTTCCAGGTTCTTGCCTACAGAAGTGCCTGGCTCACTTGCTGTCTAAACAGAGATGAAGTGCAGCAGGATAGAGGAAGGTAGGAACAGAACTGATTTGACTTCAGTGTGGCACAGAGTGAAGTGCTCCTCCACAGGCATGTGAGGAAGCTACAAATGAATACATGGACCAGTAAGATATTCCCACCTTCTCAAATTATTGAGACAAGCTACCTTGCTAGGAAAGTATAATCATAAAGAAAATTAAGATTTACTATATTTCCATGACCATGACTGCACAATACCCCAGATAAACTGAAGAATACACATTTGCTGGAAAATATTCAAGAAAAATTTTGATGCAGTAGCAATCACACAATTCTACATGTAAACACTTAAGTTTTTGGGTGTGATTTTTATCTCCATTTATATAAGTGTATAATATATAACTTCATCCACAAGGTAAGTAGATACTGCACACTTTTCTTCTATGGGAAAGACAAAAATGGTTTTGAAATCATCACCAGGTCTACGACGTTACATCTGATATCCAATACATTTTGTGAGGAAATTTCAAATCTCTGCTTTTCTACCCAGCACTGTCATAATTCTTTTAGAAGACCAGATATGTAAGAGAGAGGAGCTCACACAACTTGAAAATTACTATTAATTTCTTTATCAATGGTAAAAACAGGCAAGAGAATGAAGGAGAACACAAAGGAGATCAGAATGGATAGAGGAAAATAGAAATCACATATCATAATGATCTAACAAAATCAAATAACGAGAAATATTATTTCCTCTTTGGTGGTACTGCAAATACTAAGTATGATTAGTCAGTAATGTGCAAGAACAGAGGACTTTCCCAATCTCTCCTTTCCCCACTATGAAAATGTTACTTCATTTTCAAACTTTGTAGTGTAAAACTCTAACAAGACTTAATCTCTATAATTCAAGCATGCATCATGATAAGTGTAAACTGATGCTTCAAATATGTCTCCATTCTGGATGTCTATTCTGTCCAGCATGGCAAAGAATCCTTCTCACACGTAGATGGATGCCCCACTATGAGAAGGAAGAGAAGTCTCATCCTTAATTTCAGCACCAGGGGCCCAGCTTTTTGAAGCCTTTTAGTTTCTGCCAGCAGTGTCTAACCTCATCGGGAAGTTCTGCTGAAGTCCGTTCTCCTTCGGACACAGAAGCTGATTCCAACATGCTTCAGGATGTCCTGCTGAAAGGAGTCTTTCTGCACTGGAGTCAAATTGTTCAAGAATTTCATGCAAAAACCATAAGGGCAAACATTTTACAAATAAAAATGTTAAAGTCAAATATGCTGCACTGTTTTTCAGGAAATTTCATATATTGAGCCAAAATGACTCCTCACCTGAGTTTTACACAACTCTGGCTTGTTTGTCTTTATATATATGATTAATACTTAGAGTTGCAAAGATAATACACATAATTTAGAGAGAAACAAAATAATAATTGTTAGGATTTTGATGATGTCTTCCTAATTGCTTAAGCATATAATTCCTAATATCTTAAGCACACTTTTTAA
This sequence comes from Hylia prasina, assembly GCA_013397195.1. Taxonomy (NCBI): domain Eukaryota; kingdom Metazoa; phylum Chordata; class Aves; order Passeriformes; family Sylviidae; genus Hylia; species Hylia prasina. Next base: position 278,074 of record VYXD01000022.1, read on the forward strand.
GGTTTAGTAAATTGTGTTTTCTACACTAAACCACTCAAATAAGTATGTCAAGCTTCATAATTTCTGCATTTTCAACTGCCGTATTGAGATTATTGCAGTTATCTAATTTTAAATTTTAGGCTAAGTGATTTTTAACATATTAGATGGATACAATTACTTTTTTTGCATTCTCAAATTAATGTAAAGCCAGTTGTCAACATTCAGATATCTTTTTTTAGTTGAATCAGGACTGTGATCAAGTCATCTTTGCTATTGCTGTGTAGCCTTTGAGTTTTGCTAATTATTTCATACTGGTAGTTTTGTTATCATCTACCAAGAATCATTCATGCTAAAGGAAAGTAGTCAATTTGTTGATTCTGTGGATTAAAAAATAACATTGTAAGAGATACTCATTCCAACTAAATTTCATCCTGTACTCTAATACCCATTATAATTTAAACATTTGTGTATTCAAATCACAGATTTAGGAATTATCTCTTTGCTTTAGATATTCACCAACTGATAACTGAATCACATAACTATTACTTTAATTTATTAATAGACTAAATTAATATATTAATACATAGATTAATGTATTAATATTAATATGTAATATATACAAAATAATCATGAAATTGATATATTTTATTTAATAATGAGTTTCATTAATAACAATAGAAAAAAATTATCCTTGTATCAATTTTATTATTTTAGTACAATCCTATGTTGCTACTTAGTATTTATGCAGAAGTGTATTTATATGTGGTGGTAAATATTAATTCACTGCTAAGCAAACCAGCAAAAAAATTACAATCAGAATATTGTATTCATAAAATTTCTGATTTAAAAACTCAAAATGTTCTCAAGTCAAATTCTGAAATATGATTAAGTGTTACACAGCCAATACCACCACTGACTACTAATGTGGACATTCCAAAGAAAAGCCATTTTTTTCTTTATTACAACAAAAAATATTGGCACAATTCAAGAAGCAATGAATGTGGAAGCTTCTGCTCTCCAATTTTCATCATTAGGTTCTATTTCTAAGAAATATATTCCAGGAATTTTAGAATAACAATAACACATTGATAAAAATCATATTTTACAGTGACCTCTTGGAATAAGGTTCCTTGAAAAGCTCTTAAGGAAAATAGATTGTCTAATGTTTGCTATATTGCAACATTTTATCACCCACTTCTCATTTTTCCTACTAGTAAGGACTAATAAGAATAAAAAACCAAAAAATGCTAGTCATTACATAATGATTTTTTCACCCAATAAAAGCTAGTTTTAAAAAGACTACATTTCAGTTTATTTTTCCAAATTGATCCCAATTTACATTTTCATTTCTACAGTCTCTGTCTAATTAAGAATGAGTCCTTGATCTACAAAGCGACTTTGACACCAAAATACTTGAAGCAACCTGGCCAGATAGTGGATTGAATTGCCTTGGGTTAGACACCCACATTTACCAAAATACAGGATGAGTCTCATCAGCAGACTGAGCATCATCTATGGAAAAGCTTAGAAGGACTAGTCTATATACCTGGCTTTTACCAAAACAAAAGGTACTTCATATCATTATAAATGTACAAGTATATGTGTTGATGACTCACAGATCCAAAGTTTCTCCTGGAAAAAAGAAAATTAAAAAGCCATTTATTTGAAAAAGGAGCTAAAAAGAGGTACTGAGGCACCTATAAGGGTGATGGCATCAGGGCAATGACCATAGCTGCAGAAGTGCAAATTCTGAAGAAAATAAAGTTTCAGATTAAAAAGACAACATGCAAATCAAATACTGAAAGAGGGCTTAGGCATGTAGGCCACAGGACTTACAGGAAGTAGAGCAGAACAATTGTCAAGGCAGGAGTTTCAATGTCAGTTTTCAATGTCAACTTCTGCTGGTCAGTACAATCAATGTCAGCAGTATTTAAATGTCTACCCTCCTAAAAATGCTCTGGTAGTCCTTGCCAGCTGGACATAGATGAGATGTGAAAACAACACGATCTCCAGGTGTGTGTGAGATGTCTATAGAACAGGTGTTAAAATCTTGGGATACTTGAACTGAAATGCAAATCCTATGGATACCTCCTATGGCCCTGAAACCCTTCCAAGCATAGTCCCAGCACCTGTCTAGCTCACCAGGTTCTCTAACGAAGAGTGCTGGACTTATAAAGTGAGGCAAGGGGAGGAATGCACTGCTGCTGTGTCACTCTGTGTTTGAAGCTGAGCACTAAACCTCAGCAGGCACAAGTTGCTGAAATTTTGCTCAGGTTCTAACAAGAGCATGTCCTGGAGGTTATTTATCCTCCAACTCATATATTCTTTAGAAAATCATTGGAAAGATAGACAGGACATTAATTCATTGCCAGAAACAAGTCCCAGTGTTTTCAAGCAGCAGTGTTTTCAAGTATTAAAAAACCAAAAACTTAAAATATATTCCAACTGGGAGCACTGAAAAAGAACAATACAGTTCTGTGGACTTAAGCTACCACATGGTTTGTAAAACCAGTGGCTTTTAGAGACTGTTAATAACAGTTTGCAACACTGTGGTAAACCAAGGCCTGTAATTTGCAGTTTTTATTTTTAGAAATACTCATTGGAGCACTGTGGCATTGACGGGTATGAAAAAAGAAATAAGAGAAAGGGGGGAGGAAAGAGTCCATGCAAAATTAAAAGCCTTTCAAGTTTCCTGAAAAGACTGTTTCAGAACATGAGGTTCCCCTATTTCTTAGGGGAAGGATAGGAGCCTCAATTCAAGGGCATAGCATATGCAAAGCACATTCAGTGTGAAATGCCTGACATTGTATCACATTCATAAAAAGCTGCTGCTAGCAAAATAGATAGCCAAATTGAAACACACACCCCATTTCTATAAAAAAACAGGGAAGGAAAACACCAGAAAAACTGATGTCAAGATGAAAAGCAGACTTTTTTCCTGCTATCTTTACTCAACACTGTAGTCAGAATCACACCACAAAACGAGACAGTCCAGTCACAATTAACTCCAAATGGGGTCATTAAAGGCAGAAGATACTCCTTCACGGCTTAATTTAATTGTCATTCCTGGCAACAGGAAAGCCTTTTAATATTTTTGGAATGCAGATGTGTTTCCAATAGTTTCTCCTCTTTGCTAAAATGTTCAAGTAGTCATTTTTGAATTGGTTTCTTTCCAGAGCTGACAAGTCCTGTCACAGTTGTTTTTGTCAAGAGACACTGAAACACCACTAGGTCATTGTAGTTTAGTTTTCTGAACTAGACTTATTTGTGTTCACTGTTTCACCTTGAATCGTCAATTGTAAAATTACATGCTGTCTTAAAAATTATCCTAACATTAGCAAGTGCTCCCTCCCTCAGTGCCTGTTGAAAGCCTTGCTGTTTGCTAATGCGACAGTACAACCGCATCCCTTTCTTTTGCTTTTTACGATTTCCTCAATTCATTAGTGTTTTCCTTGCAAATGTGCAGACATGAGCTGTACTAAACAGCCTCCAGAAAATAATAAATAACCAAACAAGAAGTCACAAAAAGTAAACCCAACACTCTCCTTTCAATTAGCACAAGGTAATTCAAAAGTCCCAGGTCTAAATTAACTGGGAGCACTGATTGTGGATCTTAACAATAGGCTACAAGCTCAGTCTGCTGGGCCACCTATTTTCAGCAAAAGTAATGGAAAAATTCAGCCCACTTCCTCACATCTTATTTGACCTCAAGAGCAATTCAACACTGTAAAACAAGAATGGGTTCATCTCTTATCTAGGTAATATCCAATATGACATAATGTTCAACTTCAAATAAAACACAGCTCGTATACTGGCAGCACTCTCATCACTATGGTTCAAAGTTAAAAGCATGCACAAATCCTTACAGACTCAGATTACAAGTCACTCACTCATGTACAGTCCCATCAGCAGCTTTATGTGACATGAATATTTCTGTGCATGTCATGGCTTGACAACAGCATTACTTCTAGAAAAGCATAGAGGAACAGCATCAGAAGTCCTTATGACTGCCCATTCAGGGGACTCTGTATCATACAATAATCAGCAGCCAAAGAATCAGAACATTTTGGCAGCTTTATTCTCTTTAAATTATCACCGGCTTCTAAAAACACTTTCAAAAGATCTAGAACAGGAGATCTCATTATGACTCTCAAGGGTGGCTACAGTAAAAAAAAAAAAAAAAAAAAAAAAGAAAAAAAAATAAAAAGAAAAAAAATAAAAGCTCTTTCAAGATTGGATCTTTTTATTTCTCACCAAAACTACTGTGAGACCACCTGCCTTTTATGAACTGTTTGTAAAGCCAGTGTCTTAACTGTCATGAAATAGTTTCCCTTTCTCTGTCTGGTAACATTTAACATCACTGAGTTTTCTTCTCATTGTGATACAAAGGTTTGCACTGAAATCAGTTCTGCAATCTCTCCTCCCCTGGGTCAAATCCTGCCAAGGTCTGCCCATTCGTCTCAAATGGCTCCTGGCATTGTCCAACAAGACAGCATTTATTTGAGAAAAACAAGAAAGCAAAACACACTTTGAAAAATTGTGTTGCACAGTGTGGGGTGTGATTTGTCCTACTTGTATATGCATCCTCTTCCTGATTCCGAAGCAATATGTGCATGAGTATGAACAAACAAGTGTTTAGCATTTCATGTCATCATAAAAAGTTGATGTTTTTCCCTCTAGTTCTTCTAAAAGAAACTGTACTTGGGACAATTTTACAATTCCTTATGTTCTAATACTAGTACTAGTACTACTAGTATTAGTAGTAGTAGTAGTAGTATTACCACCACGAATACGAATACAAATACAAAAACAAATATGAATATAAATGCTCCAGAGCCATACTGAGCTCTATGCAGAACACACCTCCTTAGCTTGAAATCCTGCTGCTTGGGGTCTCCATTGCTGTGGACATCAAAGCATAGAGGTAACCAATCTCTTGGGTGCCAGATGGGTTACTCAGCCATATGTAAAGTTCACAGTAGAATTTACACCAGTTTTATTTGCTGGAAGCCTTATTCGTGGCACGTCTTCCCTGTTTTTCATTGTTTCTCTCTGCTCAGTCTAAATTACGTTGCATCACTCAAAAATAACTGAATGCCTAATTTGGGAGCTAAAATATCTTTCGAAGTGTGTAAATATTCACAGACAAATTTGCCAAGTCTGTGCCTTCACTTGCTAAGCAAAACAGCAAAAACCATTGCAGTTTTTTTTCCTTGAGCTGTTATAGTTTCCTTCCTGCATCTCTGATCTATTTATAAAGGCCTCTATGTGCAAACGGTATTCATCTATCATTAATTTTTTATTCCACAAGAGTAGTTTTGAAGGATAATCATTGATTTCATTTCTCTCTAGTATCTTCTAGGCTTGGTAGACACTGTTTTTAAAATAATGGGTTTCCATGATTTTGTAAGCTAACTCTCTGACTTCTAACTGTCCCTACACACGCCCCCTTTACAATTCCTGTAACTAAGTTATAAATATATAAAAAAAAAAGTAAAAATACACACACTGAATTTTCAGTTACTGAAAAGTGATAGAGCAACAGTTTATTAATTATTTAAATTGATGTGAATTCTACCATGATGTAGGCACATACTATTCTCCATTAAGTTTTGGGGGTTTTTTTACTGTTATAAAAATCTACAAGCCAAACCTAACTCGGATCATGAAGAATCTACACAGTGCTTCTGACTGATTAGTACATCTACCTTGAATATGTAGCTCTGTCTGTGACAAGTACAGCAGCTCCCTACATGCGCCTGGAAAGGAATCAGAGTGAAAATTTTGGTGATCTGAACATCCCACCTTCAAATGGTATTTAGAGTTATATTTGCTGGACAGGCATTACCAAATGAATCACTGTATTTTGAAAAGACATATCCCTACTTTCTCTTGGTGTGCCACATCCTCACATTAGTCTGAAACATCACAAAGCAGCAGCACTCACTGTCACATAGGACAGAATCTTGAAGTGAGCTTGTGCCCCTCCTGAAATAAGACAGCCTCGATGACAGTCTTGACGCTGAAAACAGAACACCACATCCAAATCCACAAAACTAATAAGTTACTAGGCTGAGAAGGGCAGTTCTGGGTGAAGTTGTGAAAGCTCCTATCCCCACTAAATTTCTTTTCAGGAGTATTTGCTCTTTGTGGAGCCTTGATACAGGAGCCTCCCTGAGCCAAGGAGAGGAGGAAAAATCTGTTCTATTTTCTAGTTCTTCCTGCTGGAGAGCAGAGACCAGGCAGGCAGCCCAAGATGCAGAGCAGGGAGAAGCACAAGATTAGTGCAGTAGATACTGAAATAGCCACAGGAGCTACTAAGGTTGGTATAATTTACAATCTGGGAGTATTTTAAAAGCATTAGCATCATTATTCTAAGTATTGTGGGACAGTTCAGTTAAGAAGCCCTCGTGTCAGGAGGGATGTAAAATGAAGAGCTTTTTAGGTAGTACAAACACTCAGCAGGAGTTTGTGTTCCCCTTGACAGCATCACAAGAGAGGGAAAGAAGATCAACAGCTCTTCCAATAACTGGACACTTCTATTCCATGCAATGGAAATAGGAGTGACCATTATTATATCAAGAATCTAGTATTCTTGGATTTTCTTTAATCTAAAACTGAATGTACCATTAAAGTGGAAATATAGTATGACCAGTCCAGACCATCCTTTTTATTTCCTTTTATTTCTTTCCATCTTAGAAAGGGAAAGTTAAAAAGTTCTGAGGTACATTTCTTAATCCCTTCCATAGCTGAAAGGAGTTGAAGTGAGGCAGAAGGAAATAACTAATTCTTCACAATTTTTTAAGTTCTCTCATTGCTTAGACCACTGCTGTTTTAAAATGATGCCTCATTCCAATAATACCATATCAAAACCCCCACATTAATATGGGTCCATCTTCAAGAAAATCCTGTGGGATGGAACACTAGATGAACCAATGTTACAATGTATTTTTACAAATTTCTGGTGTTTCTAATAGAAGAATGAGATCTCTGATGAAACTTTCAGACAAAAATAATCTTTAGGCCTTTCCTTTCCAAAAATAAGCCAAGTTTTGAAGGCAAAGTGGGGCTGTTTTCCTATGGCAATCAACATATTTTACCCAGTATTCTATTTCGTATGCTATACTACAATCTACTGAGAAACACCTGAGAGAGATTCAATGGCAGAGGTTAATAGCCCTAGAAAATATCACATCTGAGACAGCCTATTTGTGCATGCCACAACAATGATAGCCAAGTACGCTGAAGGGTGCAAAGACAAAGATTAGGCACTCTGTAAATGTATTTTTATGTGCAAAGTCTACAATTTAAAAGCTTCCTATTTATACAGACTCAAAAGAATCCTTTGAAAGCGAAAAAAAAGAGCTTCTTTGAAGTGCTTCTTAATGCACCTGGCAAATTATAAGTAAGAAATTAAACAGAATTGGTACTGGCAGGAGAAGGACTAATTAATGTAACCAGATAGGTAGCAAGCTTCAAACATGACTGCAGTAGAGTACTGATATTAGCAACAAGGGATAAATGCATGTGCTTAAAAAAAATTAGACCATGAATAAGTCTCTGAACAGAGACTGTGAAGTACTTTATGTTCTAGAAGCCTGTTTTACTCCATTAGCTGCAGAGGGATTGCCTCACATGCAATGTGGACTGCATGCAGCTGAAGTGGAAGACTCTGGTAATGCAAGGCCTAACAATGAAAATAATCCCCAGGAAAACTAATGATAGTGCAGTGATGTTACTACACAGATAAAGGATCAAGCAGACAGTAACCTCATGGAGCTCCTGCTCATCAAGTATTTACTAAAGGTATCACCTTGTGCTCTGGCCCATTTCAGTCCACATCAGGTTTCCTCTTAGCTAACACTGGTCAATTAAGAATGTCAGTGGGTCCTACATTGCTCAGCACACAGATCCCAGTGGCATGGGAGCCCCCATTCAATATTGTCTGATGTTCCAAGCACAACTTCAGGCTCATTTCTTGAGGATTACTGACAGCTTGGGGTCACAAAGTATGATCAAAGCTGTATTAAAAAAAAATGCTGATATATAATAATGTAGTCTGAACAGCATTAAATCCAGAATACAGTTGTTTCCAGCTGAAAAACAAGGAAATGTAGTATCCCAGCCCCTGTGCTTTCTATGCCCCATGCAAAGAGCATTAGAGTCAGTGGAAAAGGTTCTGTTGAGTCTGGGGTAAGTATTTACTAGCAGCAGGAGGTAGCCCTGGGGCTGGGCAACTTACTTGGGTTCAGAAACATCACTCATCTTGTTTCTTTCTTTTTTTATGGACCAGCATAACAGCAATGAAGGTAATCAGTGTGAATAGCAAATGGAAATGCTTGGAGGGGACTTTGGAGCTTCTTGAATGTTTTCTTTCCTCTCCACTGCTAATGTCTTTTGTTTGAGAGTTACTGAAGGCTGAACTACACACACCAAGAAATTTCCAGAAACAACCAAGACTGAGAGTAGGTAATGCCACTCTTAGAGTTATATTGATTTTTACTATCTTGTTGATCAAGTCTCAGCTGAAACTTCAGTGACAGACTCAGAAACACAACTACTGTAGCTCACCTGCCACCTTTCTTCCTTCCCCCAGGCATGGGTCTTAATTCATATGCATTTAAAAGGGAAATTTTCTCTACTCCATACCTCCCAAATCACCACTGGTGAGGTACAAAGGAGTTGCCCTGAAAAGAACCAGAATACCTCCAATTTGTATCATAAGTGGTATCACCTTAATGGTTTATGAGGAGGTGATTTCACTTATTTGAACAGGAACCATTTTTTTTAATTTCTGCCAATCTGTGTTAAGAGGGGTTTAATACTTGTTTAATGAAGCCTGGAGAAATGAAGATGTTACTCTGCTTCTGTCTGCTTAGCTGCTTTGTTAGAATTTATATATCTCTTTTAGAATTTTATGCATTAGTTTTTCAGCAGCAATATTTTTCAGCTTCACCAGAATTACAGCATATGCTAATCCTTTGAAGAAAGTCCTGCTCTTTGCAGAATGCATTATAAACAGCCTTCCTGAGGGCTTTGCCTTTTAATCTCATTACAGTGATTTATTTGCTTTTATCTATTTTCTCTTTGAAAACAGGTATTTAAAAGTATGTTTATAAATTTACTTAGTTATTTGTGTACTGAAAATTTTCCAGTGAAATACATTACATTATTGTTTCTTTTAAACACCAAATACTATTCAAAAACCAAAATTTTAGAAAATAACATTCCATTTATATAGAAGTGAATGGAATATTTTGGATATGCTTTTAGGACTGCTTTTCCAACTTCTTTTTTTTTTTTTCCTTTTTCCCTGCTTCTTTTTGGAGTACTTTGGAATTTAGTTGTATTAGGGGTTGTATCTATATGAACCTTATTTGAGTTATCATGTGATCCATTCTTTTTAATTCTCTTGGCTAAAGTATTTGGGCTGTTAACAATCATTTCACTCAATATTACAATATTTGATACAAATAGGTCTTTTTTAGCTTAAACATTCAATTCAGCTGTCTACCCTGAAGTTAAAGGTTTGCCCTTGATAAAAATGAGCTTCCTCCAAGGACAGTTGAGGGTCATGGGGAAATCTTTCAAAGGACTAAAGGCAGTAACAATTTGAGTTTTTGGTTTCAAAGAGTATTTCTTTGACCTTTCTCCATATTACAAACTTACAGTAAATGTGGGCCGGATAAATTTAATAAAATAAACCAAAAAAATATATTTCACTGCACACAGTTGTTCCCTTGGGGTACAGGGAAAATAAACATGCGACAGATGTTAGTCATTACTGAAGGCATGGTAATGGCATGGCAAAGGGAGCAGTCTGGGAACCTATAAACACTGCAGCTTCTACAGAGTAGGTGTGCAGCATATGCTTTCAATGCCATTCCTAGATCATTTTAAACAAGTTTTATTTTCAAAGCTGTTTTTTTTTCATTTCAGTCACATCTCTTGTGCTAAGGGTGGAAAGCAGAGGAGGTAGGAAAATACTCATTTGAAGACAAAACTAGCAGGGTACCTTTTCCATAAGCTTTCAACAGCAGCTCCACCTGTCCCTCCTCCTACTGATTTCTCTCACTGACTTGGGAAATCTTTGTGTAAAAAACACCCTGATTATGAACACTAGAAGTATTTCACTCTAGAACTGTCTTACACAGATTACAGAGCCTTGGTGAAAACTGAGTCTGAGGGGGTGTTGCATTTCTTGGTTTAGAAATGCAGGTTTAGTTGGGAACTCCCCTATTTTTTTTTTTTCCCAGAGTTTACTCACATATATCATGCTGGCCTGGAGTGTCAGGAAAAACATTTGAACAAGGAGAATAAATAATACAAGATTTTAAAAACTGTCACTGCTAAGACCACAAAGGTCCCTTCTAAGCAATTATTTTGAAAACTTATTTTTCTCCTCCCAGATTTACATTGTTTCTCTCTGTTTCTGCTGTTAAAAGCCCCCATAAGAGAAAACTAATAGCATCCTTCAGGACTAGGTAAAAACAATCGGTGTTCAAAGCAAACCATGATCTGAATCTGCAACATCAAAACTTTGCAGAGACATTAAAATTCATGTTCTAGAATATGTAGCTTGATATTCTTTATTGCATCATTTGGAACAAGATCTCATTTTTAAATGTTACTGAAAAATACATTAGAAATGTTTAATCTGGTTTGCTTCCTTAGTCAGGAGATTTTCATATTACATAACAGTTCGGAAGGAGCTTTTAGTTACTTATAAAACGTCTACTCCAAAGCCCTTCGTACATTGTTTTCAAAAATGTCTTATTCTGGCTATTTACTTTGAGTCCTTGATGGGGGAAAAAATACCCACATAAAATATGATAATGAAGATCAGCATAATGCATAATTTTGTGCAACTTCAGCTGTCTTAAGTTCATATGAAGCCTTGTGGCTCCTACAGTTGACAGTGCGTTACGGAAGGGTCAATATTTCCAAAATGGTTTTTTTACAATAGGAACTATTACAGCATCTGAATACTGGCTGAGTTTTCTAAACATAATTGGTTTCTCTAAAAAGGTCAGTTTCTCTTTGAACAAGTTTTAAGAGCAAAATACAAAACAACATTCTAGAAGGGTAAAACCGACAAATTCCGGATTCTCTCCAGATGGTGTGGAGGTTTGAGTTTTTCTTTAAGCAAATCTATCTTCCATTTTATAATTTCAAAACCTGGGTAAACACTAAATAAATGAGTACATATACTATTTGGAAACCTTTTGTTAATATCTTGTTGGAAGAGTTCTAGCAACTGTTTATGGACCTGATGAAGGTCAACAGGAAAAATATAATAAACAAGTATTCAGTGATAACAGCTACAGGGCTCAAAGCCTCCAGACAATCAGGCTACTTATTTTCTGTAGCTAAGTAGATTTCAGATAACAACAGGTTATTTGGAATAACACTTATGATAGATTTATGAAATAAATAAGATTCCAAATAGCAACAGGTGCTGATCGCTGCTCGGGGACCACCTGTGCATCAGTCAGTGAGTCCAGTAGGTGTGATGGAGCCCTGCTTTCCTGGGGATGGCTGAACACCTGTCTGTCCCTGAGAATTGGTAAATGAATTTCTTATTTTGCTTTGCTTACATGCATAGGTTTTGCTTTACCTATTAAACTGCCTTGATCTCGACCCATGAGTTTTCTCACTTTTACCTTACTCATTTTCTCCTCATCCCACTCAGGTGAGGGAGTGGCTCTGTGGGGCTTAATTGCCTGCTGGTAAGGCAGCAACTTCAGAGTTGCCTGAGGCTTAGAAGGCAGCTGCCTTATAAGGCAGCCTATAGCCTAAGTGCAGGTAACTAAATTTGAAAGAGTGCTGTCTAAAGACACAGACACAAAGTAGCATTAATCCAAAACTCTGGATTCATTCAGATGTAGGACTGTCAGATGTAGTTTTTCCCTTGATATGGATATTGAATATTCTGTGATGAAATTTTTTCTCTCTCTCCATCACCCAATGTAACACGTGATTTCCTACCACACACCTTTTCATGCACTCTTTCACTTGGCCGCAGTGTGAAATCAAGGCGTCATTGAAGATTACTTTCAGTATTATCTTCATTGGTGCCAAAATAAGATGTTTCAAGGAGACACAATACTCCAAACAGACTCTACTATTGTATGAAGGACAGCTGAAAAATAAAATTCCCACAAATCAGAATTTAAAAACTTGATAGCTGCAATTAACATCCGTAATGTATTTTCCGACAACTAAATAAGTGGATTCTTTTGCAAAAGCTCTGCATTCCTGGGAGAGCACATAAGAGTAGAAAACATTCTATTAGGTTCCTAGTACTTTTCAAAGTAGTTCAGCAGGTTTTAAACACCCATCTAACTTGATAAACTTAGCCAGCATCCAAACAATTATGATTTTATCAGTGTTGCTGTTCATTTCTCAGAGAAGACTCCACAGATGAACACTGTTGAAGTCTCTTTTGTTATCCTCCTGCAGAGTGAATAATTTCCCAATACCAGAATTCATTCTTATCTTAGAGTGTTTTAAGCTACTCTTGTTTGAGTTCAATTCTTGAAAAACTGAAATCCTGTCTAAAATACTTCCTGTGAAGTTTTTATCCTTATTTCTTCAAATGACTTTTTGAATTCATAATAAAAAGTCTTTCAAGTTTTACTAAAAAGGAAAAAAAAACCCTTTGAATGCAGTTGACCTTCCTTAGAACAGGAGTAATCATTTCAACTTTCTAAAGCAATATTGCACTTAATATGTTTTTTCACCCTGTGATGGAGATTACTGTTGAAATTCCATATGAATAGAAAAAAACACATTTTACTGCAGTAGTTGTCAGCTATCAAAACCAACGGCCCAAAAAGCTTGTGGAGTATCCGTCTGTTAAAAAGCCCAACTGGACGTGGGCCGAGATAACATGCTCTGGTTTACCATTCCCTGTGAAAGTGGTGGGCCTAAAGTGACCTTAAGAGAGTCCTTACAGACTCAGCCATCCCAAGTGAAAAAGGAACATCAAGGTTCTTCATTCATCACAACATTATATAAAAATCTTGGAATATGTGTGTCAAAAAAACCTGGTGAAATAAAAATGGGCATTTAAATCAAAACAAACAAACATATACAGATCTACCTATATTCTGCATGAGATCACACTTCTTTCTGTGCAGAAGGCCCTCACAAGAAACCAGTCAAGAAAATTGAAGTCCCTTCCTCTTTTGAACCCAGTCCATAGCGGAGCTATAAACTTTTCACAATTGTGTAGATGGTTTTCTTGTTTCATCATTCCCTACTGACATCAAGATCTCGTAGTCTGATGACAGAAATCCAAATTTCCATTCTTTAGTTAAAAGTAAATCTGTAAGTTTAAGTATTTATATTGTGTATTCAAAATATTCTATGATACTATGTCCTTACTAAGAACCACTTCTATTTCCCATCTATCTCTAGCAGGCAGATTAGGAGCTGTAGCACAGAGTTGCTACCTTTTATCCAAAGATGTATTTTACTAGTGAAAGAAGCAGTTTCTGAGTAATAAGTAAATTAGGTTATAGATCACTTTGGGATGCTTCTGAATGACAGGTATTATAAAAAAAAAAAAGAAATCATTCCCACCAAATCATTAGCGACAAAGCCATTATTAGTTGATGGTAGGCTGGAAATCAAAGTGAAATGAATTGCCATCCACTTCAGCAATGCCTTTAATTTGTCACAGCCTAAACCAAAGAGCCTGTTCTGTTACTTCACATGAAAAAGATCACTTTAGCCACAGCTGAAACTTGGTGCCTCCTCAAGACTCAGGGAAGGCATGCAGACCCCTGAAACACAGCCCTGCCAAAGGGCATCACTGCAAGTGCAGAACCACCTTCCCAAGGATGGAGGTCCTCCACAGAGCCCTGCTTGATCCAAGGAACCCTTTCTCATATTGGGAAAGCACCTCGAGCTACCTCAGCCAGACCCCCCCAGGCCCTCCACCCAGTGTTTTATCCAGGGAAGTAGATTAAATACCCTAACAAACCAAATGCACAGTCGCCATTGAATTCATATATAACATCACAAGTTTTGTCTCAACTTATTTTTAAGTCACTGAATCTCATTCCCAGAGTTTCTGATGATTTCCACTAGCCTGCCTGAAGATTTCATCTACATGTGATAAAAGCCATCTTCATCCATAAGAGGGAACTTGACTCGTATGTGTGCAGGCATCTGTGTGCAAGTGCATTTTTGGGGGGTGGTGGTAAGTGCATCTACCTCACTACAAAAACAGTAATCCTGCAATCATTCCTTAAAACCCAATCAATTTAATATATTTATGTCTTCTAGCAGTATTTAGAGACACAAGATCAGTTTCATTTATCACCATTTTATCACACATTCCAGACAGACCCTTCCAATTAATCTTTTCAAAGCATAAAAAAAAAATCTGATAAGAAAGGGGACATTAAAAATAACGAATAGAAAACCTTTAAAAATAAGGAGAGAAAAAAAGGACAGAAAGACAGAAAGGACAGGAATAACATGTAAAAAGAGAAAGCATCTGTCTGAATATCCCATTCTAAATATTCTAAAGTTGTGATGGAATTGCAAATATAGTTTCAATTCACCACCTAGGTTTTCCTGGAATAAAAAACATTAGGCCCAAAAAAAAAAATCTTTGGAATACACATTTCTCAGACTAAGAAAATCCTCTGTAATTTCAGCTGGCATGCTTTCGATTGATGTATTTGTGGCAGTTTATTATCCCAACAGGCTGTTTGAACTTCACTCTGTTACCACCTATGACATATTCAATTTTCTGCCTTTGCTACTTTCCACATCAATGGATTTCATATTGTCTACAAGAGGATGAGGCATTTTTCCACTGCTTGCTGTAGAAGATGTAGATAAAAACACGTCCTATCTTCAAACTCATTTTCAAACGCTTCTCTCATAATGCATACTATTTCCTTGACTTTTGTTTGCTTTTCCAGCATTCCATAACAATTGAATAATGTCTCCTGGGTTTAATGCACTACATTACAGTGAGCTCACCATTCAGAGACCAAAAGAGCTTTGAAACAGTCCCAAACTATGTTTACATGTTTCAGAGGGGAAAATATCTCCAAAAAGAGCTTGAATTTTTACCTCAGTTAGAATGACTAATAAGTACACTACATATGCAATTTTTACTTTTTTTCCAAAACTGAAATCCATACCAGAAATGGGTAATTAAACAAGGAATTTGGAGGGCGTTTTGGAAAGTGTGGCACTGCTTTTTATAGCAGAAATCATCCTTTCTCACTTTCATGATTCTGAGCCTGGCAAAAGTTCCAGCATTGCCCTTTCATAGAACATACTTGTAGTTCACTAAAAATAAGGTGATAAAATATCTAATACATCTTCAAAACAAGAAGCAGCAATAACTTTCAAACATCCATCTTTGAAGGTAATTTTTTATTCTCATAGTTTAGGGATTTGATAGAATTTTGGTACCTGCAGAGGCTTTATCTATAAAGGACACAACAAATTAACAGTAAGATAGAAAGGACAAAGAGCAAACTACTGTAAATTTTTTTTCTTGTAGAGTTCATACTTCAAGCTTTTTCTGTTGACATCCTTTCCTGTCTCTAAAGCACTTGATAGCCAAGTAACATCATTATAACCTTCTAGTAGCACATCTGGGCTTGCAGTATGGTGCAGAAAGGAGAGTAGCAGTAAGTTGGGAGGTGTTTCACAGGAAATTAAAGAAATTTTGGCTATCTTACAGGCTCTTTGCTTCACTTACTCTTATCAACATCTCCCCTGCTACAAAAGAAAATGAGACACAAAGGCAGAATAAAAATACTACCATGTCACACACCATGTTATTCACTGGTTATCACAGATCTCCCAATTTAGTAAACATCTCCTTAAACTGGGTCCAGAATGCTTTCACCACAGTGTTTTCACTGTGGGTTATCTCATTCTGGTCAGCTTTACCTAAAAATGGAAAATTCTGCTCTGCAGCAGCAGCAAAGACAAAATGCTTCCCCGGTTTCCTTCTGTTTCTGTTTCCGTACCAATCCAGAGCAAGAGTCTCCAGTTACACACCCTAACCTGGAACTCTAGAACAGGAGGAGCAGGAGCTTAATACCAATCAGATTCTGTCAGTGATTTGGAACACAGATACCAGTGCTATACAGGATAAACTTTGCTGTGTTTTATGATTGTGATATATGTATGGCATTGAAACATATGGGATGAGTGAAGAGTGTGAAATGCACAATTTTAAAAAGGGGACCTCAAGGCACTAACCAGTTCTTCCACCACAGGCAGTTTGCATAGTAGCAAAGCACACCAACTGTGTTAGGACAGAGTCCAGAAGCAGTGTCAAGATTTATAATTAGTACATATTCTCCAGCAATGAGCATATTACAAAAAATGTACTGCTACAGAAAGTAATTCTAAAAATGGATTGCCTAAGATAAATATGTAGATATTCTTACTGAACTGAGTGAAGGCATTTGTAAAGAAAGAGTCATTGTTTCACTGGGATACTTACTTGTATAGTACATCAGCTTTAAATTTCAATTCAGTACATGTTTAACAACAGGCCTAATTTTAGTTCAGTGTGGCTGTTCCTCTTGAAGTCATTGATTCACAGGTAATAGCACTGGAGAAGACTGGATGTTTCACCATGCCATCTCAAAGGACAAACACACACTGACACAGATTTGTGTGCCTTTGCACTGACCACTGTTCCATAGGCTTATCATGAGCTTTCGCTTGCGAGGTATGCTGTACATGTGGAAAAACTTGTCTGGGGTAAATAAATAATCTTACCAAAAACATTCTCAGCAGTCTTAAAAGACATTTAATACACATACCGGTAGAAAAAAATTGTTTCAGGCCCCTACAGACTTTAATGCCTTTTCATCAAAAGCTTGGGTTTTGCAACAATACCGCTTCACTGGGGATTGAGGCATCACATTTGAATTTCACCAAGAATGAATATCACTACTTAGGTTTTAATGCTTTAGTTTTTCCTGCATAAACCTTATCTGTGGAATGTTTGAGCAGTGTTTATCAGAAAGAAGACCAACAAACCAATCTCACCCCAAAAATAAAAAATAACCTCTGCTACTAACCTCTGCCTTTGCACTGCTATAGATCTTGACCTACAGATCAATTTGACAAAATTGTTCTCTCTTCTTTGGATCATACCTTTTTTTTTGATTGTGAAAAAGAAAATACAAGTGCAATCAACTAATTGTACATCCTAGTACTAAGCAATAAAAAATCTACTTTACAAAAGATTACTCATAAATATTTCCACTGGGAGTGAAGCGAAATTGAGTTTTACAAAGATCATTGGAGTTGTATCTGGTATTTTTACAGTAAATTGCATCTAGGAGTGATCTTTGAGGAGTAAGTATGAATTTACTTTTACTTATAATCTGTGACAGCAGTTCTGCTCTTGGTGAGAAACTGCTCCCGCAAGGTTGCCTCTGCCTTTCTTGACACAGGGAGGCAAATTGGAGAATCTTCTCTTCTACCTAACAGCTGTATTCTCAGTGACTAATTGGCTAGAAA
The DNA here is from genome assembly GCA_013397195.1 of Hylia prasina. NCBI lineage: Eukaryota > Metazoa > Chordata > Aves > Passeriformes > Sylviidae > Hylia > Hylia prasina. The sequence continues at coordinate 295,576 of VYXD01000022.1, forward strand.
GCCCTACAGGGAATAAAAATGCTAGTAAAAGAAACAAATGAAAAGAAATCCATTTAAGCCTGACCAAGATTAGGAGGAGACATGAAAAAATGATTAAATAAAGACAGTGAAAAGATAGGAGCGTATTACAAAAAGAGTAGAGAGATTAAAGTTCCCATTATTAGTATTCAGGTAGAAGGTACAAGAGAAGTAAATTCTGACATTCTCCTTTGAGAGAACAGTTGATGTTCCTATGGGAGTCTGCAGTGGCTGGAAACAGGCATATCATAAACAGAACTGTAAAACACTGGGAACAGAGTTGGCCAAATGCAGCAGTACAGGGCATGTCAGGATTCTAACTTCGGTTATTTGATGCATTCACTGTACAATAATTTTCTTCACCATTTTATAATTTCAGTGTGAAAAACGTCAGCAAGGGCAGAAGTGTGGGAATGGAAAGAACTCTTGTTGGGGCAATGCCAGACAACTGGTAGGGAATTTTCTTCAGCACAATAGAGTTACATAGGTTTATTTGCAAGTAGCACTCTGATATACAGCTGAGTCAAGACCTGCTGTCTCATAACTCCTCCCTTTCTCTATTATAGGAACTGGGAATAATGTCCAGATTACAACCAGATTACAAGGAAATTCAAACATTCTTCTTCAGTGGTATTCTTCTTCAGTGCCATTATCATATGTATTATTTTTTCTAAAGCAGTAATATTTTCAATTATGTAAGGACAGGATGACTTTGATACCGCACACACTGTCCTAAGGGTGATCACAAGATATGTCTATTTCTATCACCTAGATCTTTAAAAAGGGATTCAGCTTCCCACTAATATTTTCAGAGGCTATGTAGTTCCTAACTGTCAATGAAACACTGGGAACTGGAAATCTACTGAAATTGCCATTCAGCTTGGTGCTTCTTTACTTTCTGAACTAATGAACCTTGAAAATTTGACCCCTAATGACTTATTATTTGCTATGAAATAATATGGTTAAGATTTAAAATCTTTTGCATTTCACTGATTTACATTTAGTCTGGAAGCACAGTCCATTTGAATCCACACACCTAACTAAAATCTGTTACAACAACTCAGCTTTTCATTTTCAGTAGGTTTAAATCCTTAACTACAGTTAATCAGTCTTCATCTCCTGTCTGACCATTCTGTAACAAAATCTGCCATCTTTTTACTTATGCCATTACTTCCAACTTATTTGACCAGTTAATTTTAATTGATCTCCCCGTAGAAGGCACTTACACTCTGCTCTGCTGAAACAATCCATCCAAAACTAAAACCAAAACAGGGCTTTTAAATTTTCTACTGAAAGCCAGAGTCTGGAGCTGCTTCAGCTGCTATTTCAATGATTCTGATCTCTTAAGTGTAATTTCTTTTATTATATCAGTGTGAGCCCAACTGGCTGCTTCTCTTTTTAACCTATTTCTTTCAATCATTATATTTAACCTCCATCAGTAAGCATCGATTATTAGTTGGAAGCAAGGGCAAAGGCAGCACATTATGTTGAGAATGATAATGAGGAGAGCAATTATAATCAGTTGCAAGGAGGTTTTTGAATGTGTTTTTCATGCTTTGCCTAGGAATGCAACAGCCACACACAGCAATGATCCATTTCCAATGGGAAAGATGACAGTGGCTTCTGAATTTTAAGAACAGAACTTTATATTTCTGATTAGATTCTATCTCAAGCTGCTGGGAAGTAATACATATGTCATCATCAACATCTGTTTTGATGGGGGCACTTGTCTGAGAGATCAGAACTCTTGCATTACCGCGAAAGAACACAGGGAGATGACTGCTGCTGTCACAACTCATGTCTACAGGCAAGAAGGCAACAAGTGGGAAGGCAATAAGAAGCGGCAGCCTGCTATATGCAAACTTCCCTGTATTAGACTGATTGTGGAGGCCTTATTTCACCTTATTTCATCAATGCAGTGCAAGTTATTCTCCAAGCCACCCGCAGTTTCCTGCAGATACAAAACCCTTCTACAGATGCCTATCCCATTCACTAAACATGACTGTTTTATCTAATAGCAAGCACCCTCCAGGCAGAATTTTCTTGTTACTAAAGTGGCACAGGAATAGCCTGACCTGTCTTATGTTGTCTTCTCACTGTCACAAAGATGTGTAAAAATCTCCAGCAAAGAATTTCTTCCTGCATTGTAGAACATAGCAACCCCACATGCAGTTCAAGTGAGCCATCTGGAAATGATGGGTAAGTGATAAAAAAGAGCAGGTCTGCTTCAGTTCAAGAACCATTTACACTGATAAAATACAGGAGCAGGTTTAAGATGACTTTCACTTTCTCATACCAGTTCATGGCTGTGTTAAACTGAAATGCATTCATACAAGGAGTGATCATGTTTTAGCTAAAACAGTTGGAAATAAATACATCCAAATTTGAGTTGTGTTTGTAGTAGTTCCATGAAAAACCTGTAAATGGAACATTACCAGCATTGTCCTCAATTAATCTCATTACTCCAAACCAAAATGAAAAATAGTAAAAACTCTCTCCAGTTTTCAGGAACAGTCCACAAGCTGAGATGACATAGAGAACTTCTTCCTCAGCATCAGTGGTGCTGAAAGAGTTTGGTAAACAACTGCTTTTCTTTCTAGCAGATGCAAAGTCAACAGAGTTGCCATGAATATAGCTCCCTTTTTAAAGACAAAGTCATAGTTTGTTAGGCTGTTGAGGGGCAGGAGGGTTTTGGGGGTTGTAAAACCTCACTCTGACAGATAAATCTGGACACAACCAAATGCCCAGACCAATGGTTTATACACAGGATCAAATCTGCTTTGGTTAAGGCACAAAATGAGGATTTTTCAAAAATTGAATATGGTGAACTTGAATTTCAGTCTGTTTCCTAGAAAATGAAGAGAAAAAAGAAGGAGGCTGGGAAAAAATCTGTTGACAGAAGCATCAGGAAAAAACATTTGTTACATCTGTGTTTGCCAGGTTTACCTTAATTGGTTTATCACATGGGGCTGTTTGAAGGCTGATTGTCTTTTGTAAACTGTTAATAGAAGACAAATCTCATAAACCACTCTATCTGTAGAAAACTGCTAGATTTGAAAGATTTGTATAAAAATAGGTAGTTAGATCAATTGAAGCAGCATTGAAACAGTGTTAACAGAACCACTAAACAGACTGTATGGCTGCAGGAGACAGATGAAACACAAGCAAAAGAATCTGAGTGTTGAAAATGCCTAGGGGCTAGCTTAGAAACAGTATCCTTGCTGAGAATTTTCCACAAGACTGATTTTGGTTATTGGAACAGAGCAGCACACAAGAAATTTAGATTAACTGAAAAAGGAAACATTTCATTAAGTTGTAAGGTTGCATGTCCAAGCCAAATACTATTCTTCTGATAAATGAAGGTTCCATACTGCCCCTCACACCTTACACAGACTTGCACAAAGTGGAGCTGGGCACTAATGGCATCAGACTTCATTAGAGGTCCTTGCTGTGGACACAAAGTATTTTAACTGAGCATACCATACCATTTTTCCCCTTAAAAAATGTCACATGCAAGTTTTTCTCATTGTGAAGGAAAACAGAAAAAGAAAGAAAGAAAAAAGTGTCAGATGGTAGATCATATTGCTGTCACTTTCCTGGAAGCATCTCAGATTTTTTGGCAACAGGCACACTACAATGATATGAATAGAAATTAACCATGCACAATCTAGGGAGTTATGCAAGTGGCTGCTATGCATTTACCCAGAAAGAGAATTCTTTCAGATACGTCTGTTAGCAACAGTTAATGGGCTGAGTAGGTGTTGAAATATCTTTGCCAAACTGTATTCACTTTCCCACTTAAGTGAAGTGTTAGCCAAACGAAAATCCTTTCATACTGAAGTGTTTTTGCTAAATAGCTTCCTTTCAGTAAGCCTCAAAACAAATACAAATTTAATTTTTTTAACTCTGTAAGAAATTATGATAGGGAAAAAAAAAAAAAAGCTAGATTTAGCATGTTGAAGTATGAAAAAACATTTTTCCTTAGTTTACATTTGCAGTCTTTTAAAAGATTGTACAAGTGTGCTTTGATGTTAAACATGCTCTGTTGAGCAGGCAGGTCAACATGTCGAGGAGGCTGGAGAAAATAGACATAAAAACGTTTTAATTGAGAAGGAAATAGAGTGGTTATCAGGGAACCTCATTCCCTCTTCCATCAAATGCCTATTTATTTTTTACTAAGGTGGATTATGGTACACTTGAACATGGTAACAAGAAGTGGTAATGGAAAAATATTTCATCACATTTGCCTCTTCGAAGATTATGACCAAAAAAAAGGAGATGAAAGACTGAATCAGGCAAGGTTCCATTGAGGCCTAACTTTGATTCAGAATCATCTAACAGTTTTTATTAACCATAAAAAAGATAAATACACATCCACATGGTTAAAAATAATAATAACCATGTGATATCAACCTGGAAGTGGCTTTAAGCAGTTAAAGGACATAATAAGAATGGATAATGAATTTGAAAACTGTAGAATGTGATACAGGAAAACAAAATCAAATTTCCTAGAACATATGTAAATTTCCAGATGTAGGTCACTGTTTTCAGCTACACAAACAAAAAAGGTACATGAAAAAATCCTTCTCTTCTATGAGACAGTGGTAAGGACTCACCTAGAAAATTATTTTGAAACCTTGATACCAAGATAGGCATGGTCTGTCAGAAAGTTCAAAGGGAACATAAAGACATAGAGGAGGATCAGAGAAACTGGAGATCTAAAATTTGCCAGTACAGACTGAATGAGCTGTGGAATGAACAAAGAGATGTTAATTTGAAGAATAACAGTTCAAATAAAATGCTACATTCTTCAAATATATAAAAGGCTGGTGCCATCTGTTCTCCATATTTTAAATGCCCAAGGCAGCAAAGGATATTCAAGTTCCTAAGAGTATGGAATATGGAGAACTGTAAAGTCGAAAGGTTTGAGAATCTCCATCTTTTTATGTTTAGCAGCTGATACTACAGGTATTCATTTGATGAGCAGGAAGATGCAATAGATCTCTGATTTTGTGCCTTACTGGACTTCTGATTTGCTGCTGCATGGGTGATTAATGAACCTGAGGTTTACCAGCCTGTTGAGCTTGGGAAAGAAGGATAAGGACAAAGGAAATCCATAAGGAAATGAATGGCTCTCACAAAAGAGGCTCCTACTCCACACTCCTGCATTAGTATCTTTCATAAATGGTGTCAATGTTTTCCTGCACGCAGTTCCACATTCACAACCATTGAACAACATCTCCCAAAAGCTTCACAGACAGCGTTGTCTACTTAGACTATACATAAACGCATCATGTTTCCTAAATGTATTAATTTTTTGATGTGAACGGCAAGATCTACACCCAGGTGTTTTTGTGTCATAATTCTCCCTCATGGAGGCAACTTTATTTTTCTGAACCTTACAATTACTTTTCTGTTCACTTTGCAGTTCAAAATCAGATTTTACATAGAACAGACTGAATAGAGTTTTTGGACAGGCATGTTAGTGCTGGTAGCCTTAAGTTTCTCAACTCATCCTTGTTATGAGGATTCCAGGTAGCATTAATAGCTCCTTGCAGCCCTATGAGATGGATGAGAGAGCACTCTGAGACTTCAGCAATTTCAACAAACTGGAAAAACAGAGGAAAGTAGTTCCTCATGGGAGGAGGCAGTTTCAAAGATGGGAATAACATGAAGCAGCATCACTTCAAAATTATTGACTATTATCTCTCATTAAATCATAGAATCAACATAGAATGATTTGGGTTGAAAGGGTGCCTTGAAGATCACCCAGTTCCAATTCCCCTGCAGTGGGCAGAAACATCTTCCACTAGACCAGGTTTTTACCAAGCTGGCCTTGAACACTCCCAGGCATGGGGCATCTGCTTCCCTGGGAAACATGTTCCAGTGCCTCATTATTCCCACAGAAAATCATTTTTTCCTAATATCTGATTTAAACCTACTCCCTTTCAATCTGAACCCATTCCTCCTTACCCTGTCACGACATACTCTTGTGAGTAGTCTTGCCCCATCTTTCTTGTAAGTTCCCTTCAGTACTGGAAGGTTGCAATTAGGTCATCCCTAAGCCTTCTCTTTTCCAGGCTGAACAATCCAAAACTCTCAGCTTTTCCTCATAGCAGAGGTGCTCCATCCCTCTGATCAACTTGGTGACCCTCCTCTGCATTCGATCCAACAGCTCAATGTCCTTCCCCTGCTAGGGAGCCCAGAGCTGGGTGCAGCTCTCCTGGTGGGCTCTCACCAGAGCAGAGCAGAGGGGCAGAATCCCCTCCCTGGCCCTGCTGCCCACAGTGCTTTGGATGCAGCCCAGGACACGTTTGGCTCTCTGGGTTGTGAGTGCCCATCGCTGGGTCATGGCCAGGCTCTCATCCACCAGCACCCCAAGTCCTTCAGGGCAGGATCTGCTCTCCATCTGTCCATCCCCCAGCCTGTACTGGTAACAGAGGTCACCCTGACACAGGCACAGTACCTGGTAAATGGTCTTCTTAAATCACATGAGATTCCCATGTGCCCACTTCTCGAGCTGTTTATGTCTGTCTCGTTGGCAACCCATCCTTCAGGTGTGCCAGCTGCAAATTTGCTGAGGATGCACTAAATTCCTCTATGTCATTAATGAAGATACTAAATAAGAGTGGTCCCAGTACAGATCCTTGAGGGACACCACTCATTACTGATGACTGTTGGGACTCTGAGCCATTGACCACTTCCCTCTGGATGTGACCACCCAAGCAATTCCTTCCTATTCCACTCAACAGTCCACCCATCACTCTGCAATGTGGAGAGAAGGATGCTGTGAGGACCATGTCAAAGGCTTTACAGAAGTTCATATAAAACCGGTTTTCACACTGAAATTTTCCATTTCTGTCTGTAATCAGGTCTGATTTTTCTTGTATGCTAAGGGATTCAAAACATGGCTACTGTACTTTAATAATTTAACTTTCATTACTTGTCAAACCAGATCCTCTATCCCTCTTGGTCTGAAGTAGATGCACTATTCTAACACTGCATACAGAGGCAGAAACCTAAAGGGGGGAAATAACTATCTCATAGTGGCTGTTGGATGTTTTTTGGATTTACTTTTTATTGTTGTTTTATAGATTATATTCCCAAGCACATTTTTTGGAAAGAGTGACTAGGACTATTTTATTTTTAAAGGACTCCATAAAAAGCAGCTGATGTGTTGCACAGGACTACATTTGACTACTGCTTTGTTCATCATCTAAAAAAATATCCTGCTTTTTTTATATTTTGGTGCTGTAAAAATTTACTTACCTGACATTTAAGGAACAAGATATTAGAAGATAAAATAATGACAGCAGCAGTCTCTAACAACCAATATTAGGGTGAATGGCAAAAGTATTTTTATGATATGAAAAAGTAAAACAACAAATATAAAAGTAGAGCATTCAATAAATTATCTGGAAAGTAACAGTCATTATATTTTGCAAGTCTTCAAGATGATTCCACCAGAGTGACCAGACTCTTGAGCCCTCTTACTGACAATTTTTTTTTTTTCCTAATTCACTCCACTCTTGAAGAATCTTTATACATTCAAGGTCAGCAAGCAGGACTGCTTCAGGATCAACAGAGGCTGTTTCCTGGTCTTGTTCAGCTGTCAAATGCTCTCTGTCTTGGATAAAAACCTCTTGTCCTAGGTTAAAAATGTAAGATGTGCCCAAAATATGTATTCTATCACCATCTTCACGAGTTGTTGAAATCAGGTGAGGCAGTGTTTCCTTTATCTTCTGCTAATGGCCCATCAAGGCCTTGCCCTATGACTCATAGATAACTCCCTCCGGAAGCCGTTTCTGTTTAATGGGTCATCAAGAACCCATTACATGATTCATTGAATAATATCAGCCCATTGTGAGATGCTCCACCCAGGGGGAGGAGCCAAGCATTCCCACCTGCATATAATCCTGGGTTTGGGACAGCAGAGTCAGCTTTTTTCCCCACTGGATTCACGGAGGACAAGAGCTACCAGATCTTTCTACAAGACCACTGCTTCGACAAGACCATTTCATCTGGACTGCTACTAACACCCTGACTAACAGGGTGTCAGGTTGTATTCTGACTCTGTCAGTGGTATTTTTATACTATTGAATTTATTTTATTTTACTTCTTTTCCTCTTATAAAATTGTACTTCTGACTTGGAGTCTCTCACTGGTTTTGCTTTCAAACCAGCACACCTCTAAACTCTTTTTTAGTTCATTCCATACATAGACTCTTGTAAAAAGACTACCTTCAAATAATTTTTCATTGTTTTAATGGTTAGGAAGATTTCTCTGAACAATATAGGCTTTACCTGCCCCTCAAAAATCCTGTGCACATTCAGTGCTGGAAAAGCCTTCAGACTTTTCCCCCTCTGCTTTCCTGTTTTGTTCTAAAAACAAGAAAAAAAACCCACAAGCTAACTGCCACTCGTAAATATTTAATAAAGACTGTAGGAGAAGATTCCAATAATAATTACTTCTGATTATATTTTCCTACATAATGGATATCTTCATTGGTTGAAGCACTGAATGACAAACTACAGTAAAAGCAAGCCTAAAGCAGTGAATATTTATGCTTGCCTGTGATTTACATGAAGAAAAAGTAATGTAAACAAACTTCTTAGCAGTGAGATAAGATACAAAGAGAATAACCTGAGGATCAGATAGCAGCAAAAACAACTTTGGGTTACAGCTTTCCAGACTTGCCAAACTTGACTCTAAAATCAATTATTGTTCCCGTAATGACTATCTAGATTTCTGTAAGGGTTTTACACCTGATTTCAGTTGGAGTGAAGTCGGGATTCAGTAGACAAATGACATGAAATCCTTATGGGAAGTAGTTTTTACAAATTCATGAATGAAAGCAAAAAAGGTGAGGAGACTTGAAGCCTAATTCAAGTCTCAAAGGTGAAGAGGCTTGTAGCACATTTGGATAGGCCTTTGTGCAACCATGGTAGCAGGGTTGGACCAGATGATCTTTGAAGGTTCCTTCCAACCCAAACCATTATGCGATTCTATGAAAGAAAGACAAACCACAGAAAAAAAGAGAAACGGCCAAGATGGAGAGTGGTGTTCTGGGATATGCTGGAATCAAGCACATGCCAAAGAAGAACATTCAAACAATTATGGGAAAGCTAAGCAGAGTAAAGGGAAATTTTCCAGTATCTACTGTGTTTTAACAACAACAAAAAACTGTACATGAACTCATCTATTTGTGTAGTAGTGAAAGCTGAAAATGTAAATCTGTTTTATTTTCATGGAAAAGGTAGAACTTGACTTTGTTTTGTGCCTACTGCAAATTACTGCTCTATATCCTGGTAGAAGAATTCAGAGGCCAAAATTTTCCCGTACCTTCTCAGTTAGTTAATCTTTCTGCAAAAGCCACCTAACCCTGGAAGGGGCTTGTCACTAATTTTGCCTCTAATCTCACCTCTCCAACCTCTTCAGTTAGGACAAAGCTTCCTGTTCTCGAAGTACAGTAAACTTAGACTTTTGTTTCCCATTAGTGCACTGCTGTTTTAAAATTAATATCTGAAATGAACTATTTTAGATTTGACCAAATGGAGATTTTTGCTGTTGTTCAGCTGAACATAAAACTCTAAGGTTTTGTTTTATTAAAAGGAAACCATAGAATTTTCTGAATCTGCAGTAATCTTTCCACTTCTCTCCATTCAGCTGATTTGGAAGCCAAACTTAATCAATTATTCACATTCCCAAAGGGAAAATGCAGCCTAGTTATCAGTGTCTCTTAAAAAGCTGACAAACTACCTGTACTCATTAATTAGCACACAGTTCCCATTAAAACAGGGAGACTTGTCATTAAGTTGTTAAATTCCTTGGCTACTTGCAGTGATTAAAATCCACATTCGCAAAGCCTACTAGGATATTGCCTACGTACATCAAGGTGCTATTGCATGAATGATGACCAATAAAAATAATTTACAGAAGTCTGAATTTAATTGACCATGCTGCCAGCTTCCCTTCCAAGAGATTGGAGGAATCAGTTACCAATTTAAATTAAAATCCCATGTATCCAGAACAACAGAAATTGATTGCAACATCTCCTGATTAAAATTCTGGGAGGATTAGAAGCTCTTGAAGTTTTATAATTAAAGAATAATATGTCTATACTTTTGTCAATGTAATACAATATCTTCTAGTAGGAAATTATGTAGATCATTCATTTGAAGAGAAGGATCATAAACCTTGATCCACAGATTATTTTGAGGCCCCCCCAAAAAAAACATAGTTTTAAAATAATTTAAACTAAACAGAAAAGGCACAAAAGTGTTACTAATAATTTTCCATGACCAGTTTTTAACTGATTTGTTTTACAAGATTGTACTTTTATTTTCATAACACAAAGCCCCTTTTTAATCTTAAATAACCTTAATACTTTTCTTGGTTTTTTTCCCTATTTTATTATTTTCTTTGTGCACCCCTTTTCTGACTGAACTAATCATGCTTTTCTATGCAGAGGACTGGGATAAAAGTCAATGAACGAACGCCTTCTTATGAGGAGCTGATTACCAGTATCTCTCAGTAAGGGCCTTTTTAGGCAAGAACAAACCTCTCTTTGCCTCTCCCTGGTGAAAAACACTAGCACCACTCTGCAAGCCATCCTATTCAGCTGCAGACAAGTTGGCAGAGCAGGAGTTTCAGAAAGAACCCAACTTCCCTCCATCATAAATTTCTTTGTCTGCTCAAGGGCAGCTTGAGCATCTTTTTGATTATTGCAGCAATGGATAGAGATATTAATTTGCTGTAGGTATTGTGAGTCTGTTGCACATTTCATGGGAAGAAAGGGAGAAATATCCCTACAACATTTCTAATGCATCAGAAATAGGATTTCTCCACAGATGTGCACAGGACCCACCGGTCAAGCATCATACAGGATTTCACAAGCTTTTTCTTCAGGTAGCAAAGGGACTACTGCTGGGTTATGTCAGCTGCCCAGTTTTCATCAGTAGCACACATGCACTGTTCCTGACCTGAAGATCAAAACCTAGATCCCTCAGGTTTCCTTTTCAGGGGAGCAGGGGTCTGTGTCTTCAGATGTAATGATGTCTTAGAAGTTGTATGTTCATCTCTAATCATTGTTCAGTTGCTACATTCTTTCACTTTTTTCTCCTGCTAAAATGACAAAATTCATAAGGAATCTTCCTTGAATTTTATAGTGTCCCAGGACCAGTAAACCTGTAATGATGAACTACTGAGAAATAAACATTTTTGCCAGGGAATGACTGCATTGAAGCTGTGTCCAAGAATGTAACAATATGAAAAAAGACAAACTATATAAGGCTATAATGGAGGAGAGACATTTAGATAAAGATTATGACAGAAACCTCTCTCATATTACATTACCATCTGCCAGAAAACTGGCAGAGGATCAAAAAACCCCAAAACACCCCTGAAAGTAGTGTAATTCTGTTGCAATTGATACATGTAGTACTGACTCTCAGTGACAAAGGAGAGCATATAAAAGTTTTATTCTGGATCATAAGGGCACAGACATTGAATGTCTTGTTTAATGGCCAAAGCTGTAGCTCTGGAACATTGTTTTCTTGCAAGCGTACACTGGGGAGAAAGAAAAAACAAATAAACAAAGCATCTTTGACTTTGAGCTTGATGAATACCTAACCATCCCATTTCAAGAGCTTTGACTACTAAAGCTCCTAAACCCATATTTATGTCATAAACCTATTCCTTCAGTTTTAGCTATCATTGATGTTGCTGGATAAATTGCCTACTAATATTAAATGCAAATGTTCCAAAGCTACATTTACACCCAGCAAGAAGTTTCAAAAAAATCTTTTTAACTAGCAAGTGTGAAAAGTCAGCATTGATCAAAATACAATTAAATGTGTTATGCAGGAATATTTCCAAAATGAAGAAGGACTTAGTTATCTCAATAAATAGGCTGAACTGTTTCTGTAGTTTTCAACCCTAGATCTGCATTCTGAGCTTCTAAATCATCTCTATTTCACACCTGACTTCTTCTTGCTTATTACAGCTTTCTATCTGGCAAAGTAATTTTTCTTGTTAGATACTCAGTTTAGTCACCTGATGGACCAAACAGGACTTAAAACTACAGCAATGAAGAATGGCAGTTGGCAAAAATTTCTTTCAGCTTTCTTTCAGCTATTTATAATCTGAATGTTATGAAAATTTGAAGATGGTACCCCAAAAACTAAATACTTCATTGCTACAAATCATAGCAATTACCTTGGGTTTTGTTTTGCAGAATTTTGTCAGTTAATACTGGATGGTCAAAGGTAACTAATATCTCGAATTTAATGAAAAAGCTCTTTTACCTGAAAATGATATTTCAAAAATTATTTGAATTAATTTAATTACTATATGCTATCATCTTGATTTCTGCTATTTACAGAGAAAAGAGCTTTCAGAGAGGAAGATGAAGAGCCTAAAATTTACACACAGGAAAAAAACCACAGGAAAGCTTCTAAACATATTTCTGCTGACCACATAAGAGATGTCATTACTGTTAAAAGGTGCAGAAGTACTTAAATAAGCCCACAGCTTCAGACTCTGTAAGTTCAGGATGTTTGCCTCGGTGACAGGCAGTAGCTGGCAGTATCACTGTGCAAAGTATCTCCAAGTTAACTTGAAGTCAATCCTCTTGGACACACTACTGAAAAATCCCAATAGACTGGTTACATTTCCCACTATAAACACAGAACTGTACTGTTTAAAATTTTATAGTCTGAATAATAATCGCTTAATGCTATTTTAAGACACAGCAAATCTTAAAATATACCTTAGCAGAAATGAAAGAAAAAACACCAGTGAAAATTAAAGACCAACAGCAGCATCTCCTTCACACAAAATTTTGAGCTAATACTTAGCCTATATCAAATTTGCACTGAATATGGGAAACACCTAGCAACTTGCCTTTAAAAACAAAACACTTCCTGAAAAAAACTCTACCAAATGTCACATGTAGACTTGTGCTGATGAGCATACTGGGGCATTACTGACATCTGAAGATATGATTTTTCACCTAAGTACTATAGCTTTCAATGACTGTCTTGCCTAGGTCACTTCCAAACCTGCCAAGAGGTTTAGAATAAAGACTGAAGTGGAAAGAAGAATGGGAGAAAGTGTGAGGCTTTTTTATGGACTACATTGAATTTACTGTAAAATGAATGGGAATTCCTGAAAAATGAATATGAAAATTTCAAAGTGCTACCACATCTCTCCCTCTGAATTTGCAATGCAGACACAATGAAACACAGTCTTTCACATACTTGGTGAATACACAATTAAAAATCTTTTCACACAGAAATGTGAAAGCAATCCATCTATACTATAAGCAGCACAAGAATGGCTCCATTTCAGTCAAGGGTGCAGAATGTGTTTCATACCTTGTCTCAATTTCTCTCATTTTCTTTTGGAACATGCTAAGATAAAGGCGACACATTTCCAATGGTCAAGGTCTTTGTCCCTTTCCTGCTAATGTCTTCTTTTCTGGAATTTTTCAGTATTCTTCTTTATTCTCTATTTCAGCCAAACTGTCATGCAATTTTCTTTAACAGTTACTGCTACCACAGCCAAAACTCTCCAAGTGGACTGCACAACCTCTTCATCACTCAGTTCTTATTCGTCTTGGGTCTTGGTAAAGAAAACCTGGATGCCCAATACTTAATTAAAGCAGCATATAGATTTGGAAGCTTGGCAATGTTTCCGAGCTTCTAAAGTCTGAGCATATATCTTACTTGCATCTACGATAAGGCAGGACTTAGGCAAATAATAAGTCTTTTGCCTAAATCCTGATGTCTTTCCAAGGTAACCCATCCCCACAGGATGAGTGAGAGTCATAACTCTTATTGACAAGATCTTTACAGCACAGTCACAGCTCGGCTGAGAAACCACCTTAGCTGAACAGATGCTGTCCCAGTTCAGACACTCTCACTGCATTTAGAGACTGAAGTCGTTAAGAGTCAACTTCTCTGACAAGTTCTCTATCTTCTTTCTGACAGGGAAAATTGTATGTGATGAATTCTGTCTTGGCTGGTGGGTGAATAACAGAACATCTGAAAAATTCAAGTTTCACATCCTCAACTGCACTGGATGTATTGAGCAGAACGCCCTCCCCCACGTCACTACAGAATTGTGTGATCACTTTTAACCAAAATCCGCAGCTACTACAATGAAAACATGCTGTTAGCTGGCAAATTTTCATCTCCCAACTCTGTACTCAAGTGTAGCTGAAAGCCATCGGAAATAGCTGCTAGACCATGAAAAAAAGAGGATTAACCGTCTATAAAATGTTATTTATAGCAGACAAACCATTAACTAGGGGTAAATTACTAATTCACCAGTGGTTTCTCTGTGACAAGGTCACCTTGGAACTTTCCTGAATTTCCATTTGTAAAGTTCCGGTAAAGTTTTCAATAATACATTGTCCTCAATTTATCTTTTTGCCATTTTAAAATGCATTGCTTTATTTTGACAGGATTATTTTGTCTGCTGATAATGACTAGGCTGATCAAATAGATTCTCTTGTTTCTTAGACTTTACCTCTATGTATCACCAAAGTCCTACAAGTCATGAGTCATGGATTGCTAGAATCGTTGTTCAAGCATGGGGAAAAAAAGCACTATACTACTCATTACACAAAAAATATTAACATATGTGGCTAAATACTTGGTCGAATGCTTGGCTGGGAACTAGTCATACTTCGCTTATTCCTCATTATTGAAAGATAATTAAAGAAAAAAAAACACTATTCTGAAATTTGTGGTTAAAGCAGGAAATTTTTCAATAGATGCCTAATACACGACTAAGAATTTGTTTTTGAGGAGTTAATCTGAAACTGAAGTATCACTCTAACAAGTATAAAAACTGATTTTCATTCAAAAAAACAAAACATAACTGTCACAACAGGACACGGAATGAAGGCACAGCACACAAAGTGAGCTCCAAAGGCAGGAAAGAGAAAGTTTATTTACAACTAGGGTTTTTATAGTTTTCCAGGGATTGTCTCTGGATTGGAGGGAGAAGTTGCCACCTCTCCATCCACACTGGCAGAGACAAAAGTCCATCAAAGGTCTCTCCTTGAGAGAGGAATGTAAACAAAGATTGTTTTTCCTACAAAGTCCTTGAAAGACTCCACTTCCACATGTAAACATTCGAAAAGTTGTAGAAAAGTTAGAAAACTCCAGAGATTCTCAGAAGGCTTTAAAAATTCTCAGAAGGCTGTAGAAATTCAGGGTGACACATAACATATATATAAAGCCTGATGTTTTCCTTTCTTTGAAATGCTCAAGCAATCTTTGCCAGTGCCACTATTTTTTTACATGATGTTCCTATCAGAACTTATTTCCATTAGAAAGAAAAGAAGAAAATCACAAGTGTTTGATAAACTTTAAAGTTCTTTCTAGGAATTGTCCCTAACAATATTGCTTCATGTAGATGTAGAACACTGTCTCCAGTGTTCAAATTCTGAAATTGATCGATTGATTCATCCACCAGCAAAAAATATAATCCTATGATAGTTTTACTTGTGTGCATTATTCTTCCTTATCCTTTCCCATTTTGCCCCTAAAAAAGGTATTGACTCACCATTAATATTATGTCAGTAAATTGCTCTTAAGTCCTGTGCGGGCTTAACAGAAAAGTGAGGCCTTCAATCCTTCCACTGTTCTTCCACATTACATTTGCAATATCTACAATAAAAGGATCATCCTCTAGGAATTAAAAATGTAAAATATGAAACTATCCTAATCTAATAAATTGATTTCCAAAACACATTCTAAGATAAAGAAAAGTACAGTATCTAGGAAGACATACTCTGAAAACAGCTTAATTTTTCATATTACATATTTACATTTCTGACACTTTCAGGTTCTATACACAGAATTTCATTTTGGAGGTGTAAACTTTTTCAATGATAACTTCAAATTTAAATAGGATAAAAAATTTAAATAGTACATCAATATTTAATTAAAATCTTGTGTGCTTGCATTTTTTAATGGAAATACACCAGAGCTATTTGTCTAAGGTTTTTAAAGCACCATTGGTTTTAACCAATGAAGTTTTCATGTTTTGATGTCACAGGCATAAGCTAGACATTTCAGAGCTAAATTATGGCTATTGGTCATTTCTGCAAGAGAGCACTATGGCCATTACACTCCCATAATTACCAGTACTCAACCCTCAGAATCAAATAGGAGTAATAAATCTGCTGACAGACTACTAACCTATGACAAAGATTTCTATTTTTACCAAACATTATTTACATACCTCTACCTCTAAAAGCAACAGGAAAGGAAATGCAATTACAAAAAAAATTAATACACCTTTCTTCAGTCTTCTCAGAATTGAAGCTCTCAGAACCACTTTGACTTTCCTGAACACTGAGGATGTCTGCTAGCAATCCTACAAATAAAGTGAATATAAATCCTGAAAATAGCAAACAGGTTTTGTTATTCAGCATAAGGAGCTTACCAAAATGAGATTTGTCAATCACTTTCCTACTGTCAATTTCTCTTAAGGTTTTGTGATTATCAGTGGGGTCTGTGGAGAGGGAGAAGAGTTACATGGGATGATAAGTGACTGACAACTGACTGCAGTTATGGGCATTTTTCAAGGGATCTATACTTTTTCATTTAACTCCAAATGAATGCTTAATAGGTAGAAATAAACAGGAGAGAATGCCTTTTTAGTCTGTGATCTGACTCCTAATGAGATTATTTCAAATTGAGGAAATTCCAAACAGAGAAAACAGAATGTGAAGATTAAAGATGAAAGACAAAAGTAAAAAATGGAGCTGACAAAACAAGAGTGAGATAAACCAGTATCCATAACCCTTGCAGTCAATAAAAAAGTCTAGAGGCTGTATTTTTGGACAGCCTTTTTCACGGTTGGCACATCAGCCAGGAAGTAAATACAGGGAGTCAATATATATTATAATAGTCCCAAGTTTAACAAGATTTATATTCTCTGGAAAGAAAAACAAAATCAAAGGACTGATCAGAAAAACAGACTCCTGCTAACACAGAAAATAACAGCTCAATAAAACTTAAACTGAATTTAACTGGTATCACCCATTTCAGTGCTTAGAGAATGGCACATAACACTGCCTTTTACAGACTATGTAAGTACATGCATTGTATAATAAACACACAGCATTAAATATAGTCACATTCAAAGTCCACTGATGCCAAAGGAAAACAGCCTAAATTTAATCCTAATTTTTTCTCTTAGAGATTTTTGACAGTGTGAAGATTTCTGGACAAGGCACAAACAAGGCAGTGTGAAGCATGATCCTAGATTACTTTCTCTTGGCTCTTAAATACTTAGTATTAATTTTGTAGCAGAATGTCTAAAAGTTGTTATTAATTCTTTTTTATTTTATTTATGTTAGGAGAAAATATATTATTTCATATAGCATCAAGATAGAATGATCTGGATTGTCTAACAAACATGCAGAGGCACCTATCACCTAAGGAGGAATGTTCCTGGCAAACACAGAACACTACTCCTGAAAGAACCATGTGCCTGAGTGTCTCCTGATACCCCCCAAGCTGCAGCAATAAGTCTTCACAAGGCTCGCATTTGAGAAAATTTACTTTCAGCATCTTAATTTTCTACTTCTATATGTTCCTAGAAGAAGAAAATAAAGAAAGTGAAGGGAGTATATCTAGCCTTATGGACAAAAATGTGACAACACAGGAGATGACGGGCATTGTGGCAAAGAACCTGTCACCTCGCTCAGACTTTGATCCATGTTATTTTCCTGGCAGGACCAAAAGATGGTACAGCCTGGGGTTTTCAGTGTCTCCTAAAACAGCTCTGAATTTGTACCAAACTTCAACAGGACTAGTCTTTTCTAGCATGCTAGTTTTCATGTTACTAAAAGCAGTGACTGCTAACAGGCACTTCGAATCAATTTTATTGAGATTGCAATAAAAACATATAGTTTGTATTGTCAGTCCAAAAATTCTCCCTTCATGGTGGTATTCCACGCACAGGAGAGAAGAACTTCTCTTGCTTGGTAGTTCCAGATGATGACTGTCCTAATAAGCAAAAAGATTAAGCAAGCCACAGAATTTATATTCTTCATTTAATCTTTGTTCTCAGCACTGCACTTGGTGGAGTGTTCTGCATATTTCATCTCCTGGCTGATTGTTAAGGCGATGGAAAAAAACCCACATAACTATTCATTCCATTTAATCATATCCCTCATGGTGAAAAAGTTGCATTATCTAAATAAATGAATCTAAATGCACCATTTACAGTCATGGCATAATATCCTGAATGCTCACATCACCAATCTATGACTGCAACAGACAGCAGTACATTCTGGTGAAAGCAAAAGTTTCAGTTCATGTGTCAAAAAATTATCAAGGTGGAAAAACATACAGCTGGAACCCTTGTTTGCAACATCTCTCAAAAAAAAGGGTGAGTATTTCTCTCTGTTGAAGAAGAAAAAAGAAAAACATTACAGATGCACAAATACCCAGATTACAGAGACCAAAGGGAAGTAATGCAGAAGCAGTGTATGTCGCTCGAAGCTCAGGAGTTCATAGTTATGTGATAAAATGCTCCTGTATTTGGCAGCACTATAACAAAAACAGAGCAGTCAGAGCTGAAAATAATATTTTCCAGAGTCCTCTAGGAGAGATCAATGAAAAATGGAAAAAAGTGAAAAATATACTTCTGTTTGTGTAGGAAACTATCCATCATTTGCACTGCAAAATTTTTAGGTAGCGCCAGACACAGTTGTGTTTACCCTTTCAGATCCGTACTTGTATTCATCTGGATATAAAAGCAGAAGGTAATTTTACAAATTAATTAATTAAATGTGTTCTGGGGGAGTCTGCTGTCTCGTGATATATTTTTATATCCTTTGCGGGAAGGAAACAATGCACACACTAGTCTAAAACCCTATTTACTATTCATAATACTATCTTCTTGGTATTCCTCAGTAATAAGTGCAAAAACATCAGAAGCATCCCAGTGAAAAGAATTTCTAATGCAGCCTAAGTCTAAACATTGCCAACATTTTGAGAGATATTTCCAAATGTCAGAGAGCAAACTACATTTGATGTCAAGCCAAAGCATTTCAGCGTGGATGCATTTCTTCAGGCTTCTATTAATAGAATGATCTATTTGAAGGAAGAAACACTACTCATATTTCACATGGTTGGAGTTTCAGGAATTTGGCTTGAATTTCTCATCATGTTTTCAAACCAGCTCTTCTAGATTTATAATTTTCCAATTACCTACATGGTCACTCAGTGTGCTCTTGTTTTCAATTAGATAAATTCATTATTTACTGATGCTTTCATTCTTGGTCTCTTATAGTACATCTAAATGTTTAAGGTTAAACAAATTCCAGTCTATTATCTCACAAGTAAACATTAATTCAAACATGAAACTATTATTGTTCACCTCAAACCATAGCATCATTTCTTCTGGCTTACATGAATAAGTCTGCATGAGTTAAAATGCTTACTAGCCAAGACTGAGAGATGACAATATTTTTAGTATCATGTCCATCTGAAGTACATTTTAACATTGAAAAGTATACAAATACATACATATTTTAAGCTCTAAAACATTAAGGCCATATTTTAAAAATGAAGTAATCTCTTTTCAAAGTAATTACTGAGAATACTGAGTGAACAGTTGTAGTTGCAAGTTCTGCTTATAAAAGTAATTCTCCCTGATTTCCACAGCATTCGGCAGCAATAGTAGTAGCCAAGAATTAATTTCTTTCAGCATAACAAGAACTTCTTCATAAGAGAATCTTAGCACCTATATGCCTCTTAGTCAACCAAAAAAGGTTTGCATAAATATTTCCTTGTAAATATTCAAAACAGGTCTCTAAAAGTGATGAGAGAAAAATGAATCTTTTCTCTCAATTGACTCTACAAAGACTCAAGATTATTAGCATAGATCAAACATTTAGAGGGTTTATAAATGGCTTGGATCTGATGACAGGCTTGCCACCCAAGGGCTTCTTCTTCAACAATAACAGTAATGCTCACGGGTCTGCAAGGTAATTAAACTATGGAGAGATGTTAAGGTAAATTAACACCACTAACAGCTATCCTGAGGCTCTCAATTAGCATATAACAAGTTACACCCGGGACCTACAAGCATAATTATGGGCAGTTAGTTGACCAAAACCCTTTGGATGTTGGACACTGTACTCCCATGTGAACTACAAGATTTGAATTTCTGATAAACTGACTGAACAGAATTTGCAAACTCATATATTCACCCCAGATGTGTAGTGCTGGAATATATCTTCTCCCATGGCCCCTTTAGTCTTTTCCTTAGGTTAAAAGGCCAGTCAGCAGAGCAATGTCAGATCTGTGTACTTTCATCATGACTCTGATTCCAGAGACATGCTGGTTGTTAAGGCAGAAGGCCTGGCACCAGCACAGCCTATTCTGGGATCTTCTGCACTGGGTCTTTCAGGTCACAATAGCACAGGTTGAGCTATTTTGTTACTGCTGTTGTGCTTTACTTCACTTGATTCATGAAATTATTTAGGCAGCTTATTCACAGTCTTTTCAAAAAGGTATTTGATAATCTATTCTGAGTTTCTTGTTTTAGGCACATGTATCCATTCTAGAAACCCTTTGTTATTTATTTGATCCATTATACCATTAAATATTTATGTACACACCAGCACTGAAAGCTACTCAATTTTTCATTGAAGGATTTATTTTACAGGACTCTCAACTTTAGGAGGATAGTCAAGAAGTTGATTTAAAGGAGCTTAATACTGATGGGTTTTCTAACTGCACTGAACTCAAAATCTTAGATAACCTCTGGAAAAACCTGTTGTCATCTTTATTTTGAGCACCAACTCAAGTGATAAACCGCAAATACCGTGAACATGCAGAAAGCAGATTAGCTTTTTTCCCAAGGCTTTTCTACTGAAAAAGTTAGAATTACACACATACGCCCACTTTTCCTAGATTCTTTGTCTCCAGTGAGGAAGCTCTATTTCTTTGAGAGTATTAATACAACCAACAGTTCCCTGAGTGGGAAGGAGCAGGGGGAGGAAGGAAACCAGCCCCCACTGCTCCCCCCAAATTTTAGCTTCATTAGTCTGAAAAGTACCTCACAATTTATAAAACTAAGAACATAAGGCTATTAGAAAGAAATAAAATTTTTTGTTCATCTGTAGTTCAGAACTTGGGGAATTAAACACAGCAGTGTACTAAATGTCTCTTTCTATTGCTAAATAAAGCTGTCATGTCATCTCGTGTGATGCAATGAGAATTAGCTAAGTACAGCATGTGTGTAATGAATGCTAAATGCTTTCCCACCCTTCCCTCTGGAAACCAGCTGACCATTATAAGGTTTCCCTGCTAGACCAGGCCGCATCCAAAGCAAAACTCACTGAGTTTTGCTTTGGATGATGTAATGTGGGTGATTTGAGTGATGTGGGTCACTTTTCATCCAGACGTCACACGTTACTTAAGTGTTATTACTTACTATTACTCCATTATTATCTTTCCAATGAAATGAAAGAGAAATTAAAGGTGACACTGCACATTAAGGTTTTACCTCACTATAATACTGAGATCTTACTAGGGCTGTACCCTCACCTGACCAGCTAACAAATATTTCTGCATTTATTAGTCTAACATAGTCATCACTGTCACCTGATAAAGCCACTGACCTAATGTCCCAGGCAGTGACAGTTCACTACCTAAGATGCCCAGTAGAAGAAACAGCAGAAGAGCAGCGTCTGCAACACAGTTTCTTTAAATTAATGTAACCATATATGATGGAAGTCCAGTCACGGGTTTATGGTCTATCCAATTTGATCTATTTCATTATTTGAGCTATTATGCCTTCTACAACAAAACAGGCTTCCTACTGTGGGGTGAAAACCCAGCACCATTGGTACATGGCTTGTCTTCTACAGTAACAAGAGCTTCCAACTGTGAGGTTGCTGTGTGAGGTTTTCTGACTGCATTTGATTCCCTATTATAACACCTGCTAGTCAAAAAGCATTATGAAGTTGCCATCCAGAAGAATCCCACCAGAATCTGTGAGATGATTCTGACAACAATGGGAACAAGAGATCTATAGACGGAGGCCTAGCGTGATCTATGGCTTCTCTGGCTACCCACCACACACAGCCAGATAACCACTGCTTCAGGAACCTTCACAGAAAAGGTACCAACGTTGACTGCTGTGCCAGAGTGATGTCAGACTCTAACTTCAGAAACTGGCAAGGTGAGCTTCAGATTATTTAGGAGCTGACAACAACAGGCTGAAATGTAAATCTGGCAAAGAGTGAAGAGAGAAAAGCAGAAGAGAGAACTAAGTAGAGAAAAAATAATCAGAACATTGTAATGGGGTGGGGGGAAGATCCTTTGGGGAAGGATGCAATTGTGTCTTTTACTCTCTTATTACTCTTATTACTTTCTCAGAGAAACAGTTGTACAACTTCATCTGTATTAAAAAAAAAATCAATTTTCACCATGAAACCACAAACAATTATTACTGGCTAAGAGGTAGTTCAGACTTAACACCCTTCCTCTGCCATCTCAGGTCCCTATTTTTTTTCTGAGCTGTTAACTTTACCTGCGATATTATTGGATCTTGCTGCTCTCTGATAACTAAATCACCATGAAGAACCTAAAAGATCAACAAATTGTCATTACTTGCACTCCTCAAAATGTCCTGTGATCTCTTAGAGACCCTCAAAACCCTAAAAAGTGCTCTGAAAGAAAAAGTACTCTTACTACTGCTTAATTTATATGAACAAAATTATTTGACCAGAATCATAAAAAATACCGATGCACTGAGAATAAACCTGATGTGCCAGAGAACAATCCCTGTCACTTATTTGTAAATGTTTCTTAAAGCTAATTTTAAGCCTCTGGAGCATTTGTACAGCCTGCTTATGGCCTGGGAACACCTGCAGAATACCAGACTAGTAAGTGTTTAAACTGAAAGAACTGAAGTTGTTTCACTTCAACATCCCTTTGTTGCATTTATGTTCCTGTCTTCAGCTTAAGACTCAGACCTTCTACTGCTGAGTTAGATCCTGAATCACTGATTTAGTTTTTGCTATGATGAAACTCTCATCTTGTCAGTAGGACTTGCTAAGTAATGGCCCTGACCATGGTGCAGTCTCTATGGAATATCAAGCCTGCTTGTGCAGGATGAAGAACACACTGTAATCCCTTTGGGAAAACATTTATACCATACTGTGTTCACAAAACCTCCAATATTTTAAAGGAGTGTTAAGAAGTCAAGAGTGGTAAGCAGAAAAAACACTTGATCAACCTTTTTATCCTTCTTAAATTTCAGTAAGTATATACTTTTGCTAAAATCTTACAATGGGTTTGGTACCCAGGTCTGAAAACTAAAACCAATAAAGAACATTTAGCCTTCACCTTAAGCTTCCATCTCTCAAGGCATTCCTAGTCCTCCCAGTTAATCATTCAAGTTGCTATGGTTAAGTTGACACTGGTTCCCTGAACCAGGTTCCTGTACAGGTACACATACAGGTTCTTTTTTTCTGACTCTGTATTTAGGCAGGTCTCAAGTGCAAACAAATTCTCAGCCCCTTGGTCTTGGTTTCTTCATCAATGGGACAAGTTAATTGAACTGGAGAGAAGCCACAGAAAGGTACGACACGAGGCCTTCAAAGAATACAAAATAATCTGTTCTAAACAATCACATGCCTGGCAGATTTCTGCTCTACTAGGAGCACATGCGTTCACATTTACACACATACACAGCCTTCAAAAGTGAACCTGAAAACAGAAATGCAACTAGTCTTACATCTTCAGTCAGAGCCAGCTATGTCAAAGCACACTCACTTTCATAGGCTTCTCTGGTACATTTTCAGCACACATACTTTCTGCACACATACTTTCTGCACAAATACCTTCTGTTTTCCCTTGATGGGAATGGGGCTGTTCAGACATAAGATCTTCAGACCACCAGGACACCCTCCTCAGTGCTTTCACTCCTTCCATATTGGTCAGTAGTTTAGTTTTCCCTTCCAGCCTCACTGTAAGCTTACAATTGACTATTTGGGGATGTACAGTTGCTAAAAGGAGATAGACTCCCACAACTAAAAGGCTCCCTTTCTTGAAAACCAGCAGAGAAAAATACATCCTTGAAAGGTGCACCTGATCTTACCATAAATTATCTATGTTTGATCAAATGATGCCTAACCCCACAAACACTTATTTCCCTACCGTTTGATACCATTGCTAATTCAGAAGTAGCTGTCAGAACTTAAATAAGCTTTAAAAAAAATATAACTGACGTTTTCCATACAGTTTGCTCCTTTGTTTTATTTCCATAGCTAAAAGGGAACTCTAGGCAAAGTGAAAACCACATACATAATTTCCCAAAATTTCTGGGTCTTCAGAGATCCTCCAAGACATCTGTTGCTCATTTTTTTTTTCCTCTCCAGAGATGCATCTAGCTGTTTTTTCTATAAATTAGGCTATTTCTTGTTTAGTTAATTTCCTTTCTCCTCAGTCAGTCTGGTAAGTTGGATTTTTCTTATGCATAACATGTTCCACTCTCCCACTCTCCTGCCCTAATCCCATTCCCAGTAGTTCCTTCATAATTTCACATTTTATCACCATAATTTCACGGTCTTCTCTCCTCATTTTCCGGGATATTCCATTATTATCAGCTTCAAAGTTATGTAGAGAAGAAAAACACCAGTAATTCCTTCCTCTTCTTCCTTCCCATGTCTACTCTGTTTTCCTGTGAACAGGAGCTCCCTCTGTTAAAAGACTTCCATTAGGAACAGGGTTTCAGTTTCAAGCAAGTGATCAATACACCTCTACCTTTAGTTGTTCAATAATGCAAGCAGGTGAATCCTGACAGATGCCATCAAGTACATCACACAGAGGTGACACCTGTGGTATCCAGGGACCATTGCAGAATATATTGCACTTTTTTTCTCCACAAATGTTAACAGATGATCAACATGAAGATTGTCATTAAAGGATTCAATTCTACAACCACCTGTCTGACCACCTTCTCTTTAGAACTGTCCTCATACATGACCATGAGAGTAAAAGACAGTGCTCTTCAAACATGTACATTCCTACTCACTGAACATATTGAGTAAAAAAGCTGAACTATTTTGTTCCCTGGAAAGGGATCATTTGATCAATACCATCTCAGAAGCACGGACAGTAATAGACTTGTGATCAATTGGAATTCACTTTAGATCACGTGAAGAAAATTTCTAAACAAAAGAAGCAAGTTCCTGACTAAACTTCCATCCACAGAGCAGTGTCCTGCTGCACAGGATCAAAGCAGGACCTGAAACAATAAATCACCCACTCCACAGTTCTGTCTCACTTCTTTCTAGCTCAGAGGAATCCCTAGGAAAAAACGAATTGGGGGAAACAGCCAGTCCAATTTTGGTTCCAAGTTTTATTCAACACTGAATGCTACAGCAAAGATGTAATAAATCATCTGAAAGAAATGAAGTATCCAGAGCCACCATGCTGAAGTATATTAAGTTAGATGTGACAAATGTTAGACAGTGCATGCCATCTTATTCCAGCACTAGATTCTCCAGTCTGTTTCCTTAGGTCTGGATTCTTGAAAGCATATTGTGGTAAGAATACAAATTTTTTTTCACATAATTCTGAAACAACATGATATACATCTGTAATTTAAGAAAAAAGCCCTGAACAAAAAAATACTGGGGATTTCTCCAGCTGAGCACATACTGTAAAATCAGAAATAAATTCTAGTTTTAGATTAGCTCTGCTGTTGGAGATAAACCCAGACATCATGATGGTTCTCTAAATAGTTAGAATCCTTCAGGTCTCTCTCCCATGTTTAAGTATAATAATAAGGAAATGCAATTAGTTTTTTAGCCCACACCACTCGTGTCCTCAGGATGAAGGTACTATGTCCTGCTGTAGAGTATGCAGCTCCTCCTAGGTCATACTATGACATAAAATTGGTCAGCCTTCACAAAGAGAAAATACAATACAGATTACTGCACTACAACAAACTATATAAATTATCAAAATAAAATCTATCACTAATTAAATGATATACTGAAAGATAATCCAGATCAAACTCTCATAAATACATCCAAACACAAGTGTTGCCACACCAGTCGTTCAGCTACTTACCCAACCTTTGTGTATTTTTGTACTTTGAACACTGATCAATTACTTATGATCAAATTTTATGGTTTATATATAATCTGTTTCTTTTATTGCTGTTGAGCTAACAGAGGGGAGAAAAAAGGAAAAGAAGTTTTAGGCTAACAATAGGTTACTTATGAATATGGAACACTCAGAGAGTTCCTCTGTGAAAAAAATTATACCTCATTACCTACAAATATTGTTCCTCTTGTTCCTCCACTAGTCACAAATTATAAAGACCTCCACCATAATCTGTTTTGGTCTGAATAGATTTACCATAATTGTACCCATCCTATATCCTCTGTATCCAACACCTTCTTACTTATTAGAAAACACATGGTACCTACTAGACAAAAATGTAGAGAACTAAAACCTGAACATGTAATATATAAGATGCTATAAGATACTTTATGCTGAAAATCTTGGCACAGGTAAAACATCTGAAAATTCTTCCAGATAATAACAGGTCATCCTTGATCCAAATAAGAATGATAAATAGATATTACTGAAAAATACTGAGGGCAGCCCCAAACGTCTGTTCAGGAGAGATAACATACCGTGTTTTAGAGAATGAGAGTAAACAGAGATTTAAGAAGATAGTGAGGTGTTTTACTAGCTAACTGCAGAGCTTATTAGAGACCTCTATTCTTCCATATCCCAATTTGCTGTTTTCCAAGACCATGTGACAAAATAGCAAGGCAGATGGCTCAGCTCCAACAGCAAGATCAATCAAATTCTGTTCAGAAAGAGTGTGACCCCAGCACATACATTAGAATTGCTTTAAATGTGTTTTCTTCAGGATTGGGAAAGGCAAAGTAGAAAGGAAATATAGTGTCAAACACTGCTTCCCTAAGTTAATAGCTGGATACAGTTTTCCACAGTCAGGCTAATTTTTGCATTAACATTTGTTTCAGGTTGTCAACTCAGAACACATTTTAAAAGAAATATTAACTGTTCGGGGTATTTCTAAGTAAAAGAGGGCTTTCAAATAGCTTTTGTCATGAAGAAAAAAAAGCCACAAAGTGATTTTTTTTAGGCCCACAAGCTGTAGGCAGCTAGTTATTAATATATCCTATTCCCCTGGGAATTCAGGGGCTCATGAAGAAAAGTAGAGAACCTGAAATAGTTTTGGTCTTTTGCCTGAAGACAACTCCTGAGCAGGGAGGTCACTAACTACTTTTCACTGAGTATCTAAGAGGACACATTAGTAATCTGCTATGTTGGTAATATCATTATACACAATGGGATTTCCCATCTCAACACACAATGTTATTATTATTTATATGGTCATACTGTAACATGACCATATAAGTGAATATTACATATCCATATTCTGACAGATTATGCTTGACAATACAAGAGTTTATGCACAGCCTGCAATTTCTGGCATTACAGAGAACATATTCTGGCAAGAAAGTGTTCTCTTCCAGTTTCATTTATATTAGCAAAGATCATAAAACATCCTGCTCATTAAAATCTGAATCACTTCCACTGGGAGTGCACTTTTCTGAAAGTATTTTCCTACAGCTGGTGGCAAGACAGATCTGCTGGCTAACCAGAGCACTAATAATGAAACCCACAATGCAGCATGAAGACAGTTGCATAATCAGAGCAAGAATTACCAGCTCTGCTAAAAAATGGTGAGGGCTTAAGCACAACTGAGTAGCATTTAACAAACAAAAGAAGCTATTCTTTTCAGTCTGAGATCTTGAACTAAACTTTTATATATTATATTATTACTATCATTGCAAGGAGGTGAAGAATAGATTGATGACAAAGGCAGCAGTGTATAAGATGGGACCATAAATCACAGGTATTACAAATACCATCATTAACTGCAGCACCAGACTCCAGTGTGGATTACCAGCCCTTAGTTCTCAGCATTCCTCCAGCATTCCATAAATGCCTGCAGCATCCAATAGATGTCTCCTCTGAGGGGTCTGAGGTGCCTCTGAGCCACAAGCACACTGATTGACCTTACTTGACTGGCCTCACCTGGGACCCCCTATTGACAACCCAATGGATTTCAGCCCATGGACATATGCACCTGCCCCAGCACCCTGGTAGGAATGCTGGTCTCTGGCTGTACTGAAGTGATGCCCCTGCCTGGCCATGACTGTCATGGATCCTAGCCCTAACCTGGCATCCTGACCTGGCCTGGTGCAGCCCTATCACCTTTGGAATTCCAGGCAATTACATAGTTTCAAGTTTATCTCTTACCTGAAGCCAGTCCAGCTGCCTTGGCCATGCAGATGACCCAGAGAGCTAAGGCTGATACTTAAAGGGATGATTTGACAGATCATAACAGGTCCTCTCCACGTGGGACCTTCATACAGCTTTCCCTCAGGCAGCTCCTGCTGCGCCTAGCCTCAGCAATTTGGATGTGTTGATTAACATCCTAGGTGGGGAATTTGGCCTTTTCCTCCAAAGGCTCCAAAAACTAAGTAGTTTGTGCTGCAAGATGGATTACATTATAAATTGGCAAGACATTTGTAAGCAGTCATTAGAAAGGGGGTTTGTGTGCAGTTAAGATAATCAGCAGCAATGAATTTTACATGCGCTGAGTGGTCACCAAGGGGCAAAGCCAGAGCTGAGCAGAACAGGAGGCCCATCACACCCAGGAGAAAGAGTCACTGCAGCGACCTGCAGTGGAGTCTCCCCTTGCCACATGGGCAGTGACCAACTGCTCAACAGATTTGACTACCCATGAGAGCATTACTCTGTATTAAGATCCCAGTAAATAAGTTTGTCTTTGTAAAAAACACGGTCCATGACTCTCTCTGCAACAAATGCATGAAGGAAAAGGTAAATACTCTGATTTGTACTCAAACATAGAAGCAACATGGATTTGCACAAATGTCGCAGCACTTCTGTATATTCACTGGTCTATACTGGCCTATCCAGTACTTTGGGTATTACAGTTAGTTTAGATAAAAAGCATGAAAGTAGGCAGAAATTAGAATTTCTGTCCTGTTCTCCAGGTACATGTCCTGTTCATTAGAAACATGCTGTGTGACTCTACCATTCCTATTTGCAGCAAAATTTCAGGCTGCTCTGTCTCATTGGTATCTACCTCCACTTA
This sequence comes from Hylia prasina, assembly GCA_013397195.1. Lineage (NCBI taxonomy): Eukaryota > Metazoa > Chordata > Aves > Passeriformes > Sylviidae > Hylia > Hylia prasina. Next base: position 324,817 of record VYXD01000022.1, read on the forward strand.
GGTGTAAATTCTCCAAAATTTCAACCTAAAACAGCACTGGAAAATTCAAAGTTCTGCCTATAATCTCTTAAACCCCATTGTTCACACTTAATAGGAAGATACAATGCATAGGTTTTTTAAGTCTTTATTTGTAAAAGGACAACTAATGGGCTCAGATATGACGGAAAGAAACGGGCATTTTTACACTACATTGAAACTTTTAATATTAAAAATCCTTAGAAAACAGCATTAAATAGAAAACTTCATCCATTATCTATTATTGTGATTTATATTGAGAGTTCCTAACCAAGTATTACAAAAAATCACATTATCTATAACCTTACTGAAAGCATATGAACATTCTTAAGAATCTGTCAAGTCTCTAATAAAAAGTAGGCTTTCTTGGAAGAAGATTAAAGATTCTGTTCAAAGTACTTCTATGAAAAGATGAGTGTAGACCTACTTTAATAAACCAGATAGGCTGAGGGATTAAAAACTAATGCTATGTTTTTCAACTGGATACAGCTTGAAGTTAAAAGACACTTTTTACATCATACTGAACATTATTACATCATAAATTTACAAATAAATAATAGAGCTGTATAAGCAAGGAGTGTGGAACAGAAAATTGATTGAATGCATTATTGTAAGTAATTTGGTGATTCTGTGGTTGGTTTTGTCATCTGGAATAGTGGAACTGGGTAATCAAATTTAGCACTATGTTGTGGCTTGGGACAACAAGGTATAGTCCTTTAACAAGCTCCCTCATTTGCCTTTCCTTGAAGAAGACCATTTTGTTTTCACTGTTTTGAGAGTTAGAAGTATTATTTCCAGGCAGCAATGATGCACTATATCTATAACTGTGTATCTATAACTTTGTATTAACCTTGTCCTTTGAACTTCTTCATTCCTGCTGTTTAGACTCATAAGAGGATACATAATCAGCAATCAAAAATCTTTTTATTGAACAAGTCAAACGTTCAAATTTTTCAGTTGTATTATTCTGGTGAAGTTGCACCTTCAGAACATAAATCTCCAAATCACCTTCCCTGCCCCTTCAAATGAGCTGACATAACCATATATCAGTTTGTTTTCTCTCCTGGTTCTGTCAAAATTATTTTAAAGCTTTCTCCTGCTGGAGGGGCTTTGACAAAAGTAGATTAGATTATACATAAGCATCATATACACAGATCTGAATCCATCTCAACCGCAGCCAAAATGGTTTGTATAACAACAGCTTTTGGATTGTTTTCTCTTTTTTTTTCCTAGAAAGTAAAACCTCCACCCTCCTTGTATTTTTTGCTAGCTCTTCTTTACATCTCTTCCATCTTCAAATCATCTTTTGAAGGGAATTTCAGCTGAATTCTCATCACACCTTATATAGTATTGGTAGCCCTCCCTGCTGATGGCAAATTTGCAATTTTATGCACCAGGTAAAGAGTGGCTAGGCCCTAAATCTATCTGTATGTTTGTACTTCACAGTTGTTGTCTGGTTTTTTTCCATTTTCCTTAGCTATTTTTCTACAGCACAACCTTCTAATTCAATTGAGCAGGTATTCATTAAGTACTGAGATCATACCATACTGCCAGTGAACAACAGCCCCAGTTGTACATTTTCTCTTTGTACTTGGCAGATAAAGTAGTACAAGTTTTAACGTTCTTTGGAAAGTGTTTTACCTTTGGAATTACTTTATTCTCAGACTTGGATAAATGGGCTGAGTTTTCAGTAAGTAATCCACTTTTTGTTCTCAACAAGCTCTTTGCTGACTCTTAATTCCCTTTTCCCTAGATCTGCAGCCCTCTTCTTCATTATCCCTTGTACCTCCATCCCACTCCTTCTTCTGCTTGGGATGAAAGTCAGTTTTAGAACTTTGAAGTAAGTGCATGCCTCTTAAACATCAAATATCTTAAGATGTTCAATCAACATGACCTCATTAAATAATTCTCTTAAATTTCTCAAAGTTTGCTTTTTTAAATAAATCAACTGTGAAGTGAAGGCTAAGTTGAACCAATGTGCAACCTCTTAATTTAACAGCCTTGGAATTTTTTTCAATTATTTTTTCAGTACTTACAAAAGCAAACATTACAGGTTTTTTGGCACAGTAATTATTTAGTAAAAAAGTCAGACTGCTATCACATGAACTTTATGCCGACCTTCACACATTAGCTGAGAAAATTACACACCCAAAGTGACCAGACTTTTTCAGTAAAAAAGTAAAATTCTTTCAAGCTATCAACTTAATCCTGCAGTAGAGACATCAAGAGTAAAGAATCATATGAGCTATGACAATGCTACATTTATAAGAAGGTATTGCAAAAGATTGTTTGATAAAGATAGAATGAAACTATGAGTCTAAAGAAGAATCTTTAAAACTAAAAGTAATGATTATTGTCAAAGTACATTGATAGTAAAATTACTCATACCGGAAGAAACCTTACCTAATTTATCTCAATTGGCAACTGTTGCAAGAAAGCAATAATATATGATTGTACCATCTTCTCTTTACATAAAATAATATGAAACAATAATCCATTATTCAAGCTGTTTCTTCAAGAAATTGTCTATTTTATTTTGTACCCAATACTATAGTTTTCAATAAAATTTTCATTCTAGTTAGGAGAAACCTTAACTTCATACATAGATACCATTAGCAGAAAAATTTCTCACAGCATCTTTCCAAAAGCCTCTAGTCATAAAAACCATAGTCCTTGGAATATATAGGGTGTCCTGTACATCCTATATATGGATTTCCTTTAAAAACAAAAGAAAAAAAAATCAAAACCTTAAAATCCAACTCTACACAAAAATTCAAGGGAGTTCAAACCAAGTCTGCTCCACTTGTAAGACAAATTTTTTACAGAACTATCCCATCCAACAGTGATATTACATGATCTCTCTTCCCTTAATAAAACAAAACAACCAGTACTTGTGTTCTGGACAATTATTATCTCTTACTACTAAAAATTACTTGTATTCATTCACAAGCTCTGGAACTGTCAGATGCTGTTTGGAAGACTGCTGATACCAGTCAACTATGACTCCCACTAAAAGGTGGGGAGATTTCATCATAAAAATACTGGAATAACTAGTGGAATGAGCATTTTTGAATTGTGCAGCCTATTTACAGTGTTAGGACTGGAAGGTTCCACATATCACTCAGATCCCCATTTCAAAAAACAGTTTTCTCAGTAAAGTGTCCCAGATCTGTGGCAGTTCTAACTGTTGTTGCAGAAGGGAAAATCATGACATATTTTCTTTTGCTTTTATTGCTTGCCTCAGTTTCTGTTTTGACAGCTCCTCCTCCTCTCTTTCCATTACATCTGTGTCTTCCTCTGTTCTCAGTTTTGTCTTCAACTTTGTCATCATGGCCATATATTTCCACATACTACACTCTCAGTCCAAAAATCTGTATTTTATGATCTCTTCTATTGTAGACAGATACTAATACTTGAGAGGTAGTAGAAACTTCACTCTATTTTCATCTTACCCTATAAACCACCAGCAGCATTTCAGTTGCATTTTAGCCCTTCATCCTCTCTTTTTAGAGGGTGGGGGTGTGAAAACCTTGTTAAAAAACATAAAGATTTCATCAGATATAAGAACAAGTATGTCCCACAGTTTTGGCATCCAAAAATTTAAGACAACCTTCTTCACATAAAACATCTAAAACAAATTTCTTCATCTGCTGCCTTCTCTTATTTTGTATCTCAGTTTAAGACAGTATTTTTCCTGCCTATGAAGGTAACAGCACCACAATATTCTAAGGAATCTTTATATGAATACCTGTCAGCATGCTGAGTATATAAACACTCTTTTTATTACAGATTAGGATACACAGGATCCCATTAAGTTCATATTTTTCAGGATTAGATATTTAAAAGTCATATTGCTAATACCACTCGTACTAATTTAGGTAGAATAAAGGTTTGGCAGCCAATGGATCAATCTGTTTAACTGCCCAAGCACATGGTATCCTAATCTGTTAGAATGTAGAGTATTAAAATACCCATAAATATTCTACTTTTCTACAGAAAATAATTTCTGTAGCACTAGCTCTGGATGTTCTAGACAGAAATATGGGGAAAAGCAATTAAGCTGTATATTATAAAGTCCTTGGGTCAGCCCTGTTGCCTGCACAGTACCAGGTACTAGTGGTTTAGGATTCCATAATTTCTTAGGGATGTGCTAGTTTGGACATTTTTGTAAATTTACAGGTATAGTAGGTTGACCCTGCCTGATCCAGGCACCCACCAAACAATTTTGTCACAACAGCACTCTGCTGTCTGCACTCATCTAAAGGAAAGGTAAGAAAAACTAGAGACAAAAGAAATGAATTGATCAAAATTCAGTGATGAGTCTGAAATACAATCAAAATTGTCCAAGTCCCTTCCCGATGTTTTCTTCCCAACTCCACATCACAACATATCTGGTGTGATAAATTACAAACTAAACTGAACATCAGGTCAAGATTACAGTGAAAAAATTTCATAAATTAAGCATACCATCAATCAATGTAAAAATACCACAGCTTTAGCCAATGTAGCTAATTGTGTTAGCTATTTCATGATGGTTTCATGTTTATTAAATAGCTCTCAGTTTTCAAAACTCTGATGAACACAAGTCAGTATTACTACATTAAAGGATACCTAATTAAGTTACTAAAACATTATAGCTATGCTTATAAGTTAACCTGAAAACTTTAGAATCTATTTAGAAGTCTCAGAAATCTATTTTTAAAAAGAAAAAAAGTATTTCAGCTTTTAGTATCTTGCAGCCTTTTATCTACCCAACTTGTTTCTATCCTGGTAATTTAATGAAATTGCTCTTGCATAGTTCATAGCAATATTCATTAGAATTGCAGATTTTTCTAAAACCATGCAAGAAGCAAGTTCAATTTTTCCACATAAAGATGGATAAAGAAAACGTAAAATCATTTGCTTTAAGAAAAGTAAAGTAATATTAAGCAAGAACAGACTCCAGCAATGTAATCTACAAAAACGAAATACAGCTGAGAAAAATCTACATAAATTAGCTGAACATACCTTTAAAATAATACCAGCAGATTTCCAGTGAGTTTTAACACCTTCTTTTTCACCTTGTTTCAGGAATTTTAGATACAGTATGAAAGACTCTGTCAGCCTTTCATGCCACTCTTTTACACTCAAACCCCCGTCATTATGTCCTACCCTTAAATTAATATACTTTAAGAGACATTGAAAAATTTCTTCTGTCATTGCATGGTAACAAAATTCATATCTCCATGAATTATGAAGGGTAAATTAGGATGGTCATGTGTAGGACAAAGAAATAGGAGAAAATTTTGCCAAATTAAACAATTTTTACTTGAAAAATGCACCACATACCTTATTAAAAAAATCCTATTACTCTGGCCTGATGTGGGCTTGAATGTCACAACTGATGTTATAAAATACATTAGTTTCTATCTTGATCCTAAATCTTATAAAGCTATTAATATTTGGCAGTTAAACTCCAAGGACTTCCTCAATTAGCTCCCTCTTGCCACGACCTTTCTTAAACTGAGGTACCATTAAGAAAATAGCTATATTCAGCTGAAGACTTAGCTAATAGAGGAGCAGAAAGAATAAGGTTCATGAAAAGATTCTAAGAAGCAAAATGCAGTTTCAAGCTTATATTGGGTCCTACTTCTGATTATTTTCAACAAAATAACAACCTTCACAGTTTAATAGAATGTAGTGGCAAAACTTCAGACAAAAGCCAACTAACTCTGACAAATGTTTATAGATAAATAAAAAAAATGCTAAAAGTTGGTAAGAAAGACTATAGGACAGCAATTTATTAAACATTCTTTTTACTACTTATAAAACTAAACCAAAAGTACCTGTGGACAAACTGCTTCAAGAAACTAGAGGAAGTATAAGGATAGTAATATCACGCACTGCTTTTTTCCACTGGACTTTAAATCCTATTAATTACAATCTCTTATTTCGTGCTCTCTTGACTATACTATTCATAATGATGAAAAAAAAGTAAAAGTTAATGGATGCAGAAATCACTTCCAAATCACAATGCTTTCATTTTGTACAAATAAAACATTCCCTAAAAGAGAAAATCAAATAAGAATCAATTCCAATAAATTGCTAGCCAAATAACAAGAATTCATAACAGGCTGAGTAATGATCTCACCCTTCTCGCTCTTGCCTTTCTCTTGTCCTGAATTCATTTCCTAGGACAACTCAGTTTCCTCAAAAGAGATCTACTATCATGAAACTACTATCATGAAACAGCCTATATCATGAAACTCTTTTTCAGAGCTCTAATATACATACTTCTGAAACATGAGAAATAAGGTTATAATCTTTTGGAGGATTGCTGTGAACCTTAACTATCGCATGTATAAACCTGCACTTTCCCTTTTTTAATAAAGAGTGGAAAAATATTGAGAAGTACATAGCCACACTGCCTTGCCTGTGAATCACTTCTAGGTTGCTAAAGTATTTCACAATGCTTTTAGCGAGTTTGTCAATGAGTTTGTGGACTCCTGGTCCTCAATATGCTTTTAAGACACTTTGCTGATACTATTTTGATGGTCACAAAAGCCTGGTTAACATCAGAAATGAAGCACTGAATTGCTTAATTAGACCAAAAGCATGCATGTAACATTTGCACTTTGTTCAACCATAATAATGCCTCGTGAAAGCTGGAATAGCTCTGTAATTAATATGGCAAATCTATTAATAAAATATAAACCTCAGGAAATAAAAAAAACCTTTTTTTTTAAGGAAGTAAGAAATGAGTGCTAAAGGAAGGAGCAGATTTCTATGTTCAAATATCTGCAGTGTTATTAAAGCCCCAACAGCTATTGCTAGCTTTAATCCCATGGAGACAAATTCATGATATCGGCATTGCGATATGTTTCTGTTGATAATCTGACAGACCCTGAGAGCCTGCTGTAGCTGGACTCACACATACATGAAATTAATTCTGCAGATATTAGGATTTCCTCGGCTTCAAATGGTTTCCTTGGACACAAAGAGACACAGACTTAAAAATAGAGCAGTCTCTACATGTGGATTAGGCAGTCAGCATTTCTTGAGCCAGACAAATGAAGATCAATCATAGCTCAGAAAGGCTGGGAAGAAGCTTTCTTGCTGTTTCATCTGATTGCTAAATTAAATCAATTGGGGTTGAGACAATATTGCAATCATGGGTAGCTGCACCAGTATTTTTCTAATGGCAAAGTATTCTTCATCTCTAGATTAGTTCAGTCAATAAAGGTATTCCAAAGTTAACATTTCATTTTCATTTCATCAGCTTATCAAGATCAGTTACTGAATGAGGAAGCCATTGAAGAGAAAATTTTGAATAATCTCTAGAGAGATTTTAACAGTTTGTCATGCAGCTCTTTCCCACTCTTCTTCCCAAACACCAAATTAACTTTTAAAGGATATCAGTCAAAACATGAATCCTTCCATGACACTAATTAGCCACTATTGTGGTTATAAAGAAAGGAAAAGGTATGTGTCAACTCTTTGTCCCTCTGTATAGAGTCCAAAAACTAAACCATCACGAGGCCTCATATCTGTTTTTTATGTCTTGGTCAGTGTCACCATGTAATAAGTAATTCCATATAGGTAGGCTAAAATTTTGCCACAGAATTCATCACATCTTTGTCTGACCTCCAACACCTGTGCACAGTCAATGTCCACATTACAAATGTGTCCTTGATCTATTACACACTTCCCAAGGAATGTCAGTATTGCTTAGATTAAAAGAATGGTTATACCCTCATTCACAGCATTGTGAATAAATGAATAAGGGAAAAATGGAATTCTAAGAGTTGCCATGAGATAAAAACAATATGTGAATTGTTTTCCCGTATTAGGCTTATAGGCAAGATGATGGGGTAGAGGCTCAATAAACAGACTATAAAGTGTATGGAAAATTAGCTGGGCTCACATGGGTGTCATCAGTGGTACAAAGTACAACTGGAAGCCAGTTACTATTGCCATTCCTCAGGGATCAATCACTTAATCTGGTATTCTTTCACACCTTCCTTAATGACCTCAGTGCTTGATGTGGCATTCTCAGAAAGTGTGCATCATACTGCTGGGAATAATCAACATACTTAAAGCCTGGGTTGCTATTCAGAAACACCTTGAAAAGCTGGAGAAGTGAACTGACAGGAAACTCAACATAAAAAAAACTGCAAAGTTCTGCAGCTGGAAGAAAATAAATCCACACTATGGCTTTGCAGGAAAGGGCTTGAGGATTAATGGACAAGCTGACCATGAACCAGCAGTATGCTGCCGTGGGGACAAGGGACAACCACACAATGAGATGCATTAACTAAAACATTTCCAGTGGGTTGAAGAATATGATTGTTCCCCTCTGTTTAGCCCTTGAGAGGCCTCCTCTAGAGTGTTGTGTCAATTTGGGGATTCTCACTACAAGACACTGACATACTGGAGCAAGTCCATCAGGGGATAATCAAGATCATCAGGAGACTGAAAAACATGAAATATTAAAAAAAAAAAATCAGAAAACTTGATTTATTCAGCCTAAAGTGAGGCCTTAGGGGAGCTCCTCAGCTACCTTAGTGGGAGGGCATATAAAGAATATGGAGCCATACTCTCCTCAGAGGCAGGAAAAGAGGCAATGGATATAAGATAGAACATAGGAATTTCCAGTTAGATATACATTACATTTTCTTAAAACATGGCACACTGTCCAAACAAACTGGAACAAGCTGTCCAGAGAGGCTCTGGTATCTTCGTTCTTGCAGATGCTCAGAACTGCCCTGGCTGAGACCCTGAGCAATCTGATCTAATTGAAGCTGCTTTGAGTGGAGGTCTGGACTAGTTGGCTGGATTTCCAGATGATCAGATGACTGGATCTCCAGAAGTCCCTTCCAACCTAAATTACACCATGATTTTAAGCATGAATTAGAATTATTTTCCCTATTTTTTTTTCTATCAGTAGCTACATATTTTAAATTTTTTTTTTTGGTGGTAAATTAGAAAGCAAAACAATACCAATTTTTTTTAATAACAAATATTTGGACTTAATTACCACTCTTTCACATCCAAGACAAGCCTATGTTTAGCTGATTCACACATTCCTAGTCAATTGAGGATTGAAAACACAAATTTCATTCATATTAAGGACGTACATAAAAACACATTCATGCATTGATTAAATCAGACATCCAATAAAGAGTGGAAAATGATAACAAAAATAAAAATAGGATTCTGACTCTGCAACTGAAACAACCTTTGTACCAGACTGGAATACCACATAAGTGTCCACCCCTTCTGACTCGTCAGTCTTCTTGTGACTACAAGGAAACTGTTCAAATCTAAAGGAATTTCTAGATATATACTCTGCTCTATGCATGATTTTTAAAGATTGCCCATATTTAGTCTACCACTTGGAAAACCCAGTATTGAAAACTGAGAAAGACTGCCTGTAGAAAGGACTGCTTCTGCTCTTGCAATCACATTTTCATTTAAGAAAAAAGAAATTTAGCAGATAAATATGGCAAACCTGAATTTCACCAGTTTTTTCAACCAGCTCACTGATGAGTCAAAATCATCGCTCCCCTTTTTCCTCCTGTGCTCTCCTTCACATGTGGTTTTGGTAATTTCATGTATAATGAATGAGAGGCTTCTGCTGCTAGTATTTTTTCCACGACCACATAAGGAAGTCTAAACTCATGAGAATCTTCTGCCATACACATTAAGCAATGGTTTACCACCTGAATTACTGGGAATCTGGATTTTAATTCTGACTGCTTTGGTATTTTCTTACTTAATCCTGAGCTACCTTGAATTCCACTCTATTTGAAGATAAAACACCAAAAATCCAAACAAAACAAAAAATCCAAAAGAAACAAAAAAAAAATCAGTAGTTTTTGAGAGCACACAAACTTTAGATTGATTAATTTCTGTGAACTTTGGAAAATTTTAAGGTTCATCCATCAGTGATTATAATGTACTTCACACAGAGGAAAACACCACTACTTAGAATACATTGACATTTGCAGTGTTAAAATGTTGCAACGGTAAGAGTTGACATTTATACAAGTAGCCGTCAAATTTTGAATTTCAGTACAATTTGTATATGAGGGTAGTAGTAGGCCTTTAATATTAATCACATTTATTAGGAAAAGATTATATGAAGGGTAAAATTCACTGTAGTTCTGTGGTAGACACTGTTATAAATGTACCATTAGCTAAAGAACAGGTAAGCATGACAGAATGACAGCAGAAAAAAGGCACAAAACCACGCACAGAATGAGTTATGGAAGAGTAGTCAACTGTGCAACAGCTCTACTGGCAAGGAGAAATAAATGTTATAAAGATAGGGAATGGTGCAAGTTAGGACAGGATAAGCTACAGGTAAAGGAAAGGCAGAAATAGTACTTCATAAGGGAAATGAGTGTAAGACATTATAAAAGAACTGAAGTAAAGATGAATTAGTTTATGGAGATGGGGAAAGAAAGCGGAGGAACACAGAGCAGACCCCTTACCTTGTAATATGTATCAGTAATGAATTTCAGTATCTTCATTCACTCTTTCCACATGGTATTCTGATTATATGCTGCTCTTATGTTAAATAATTTACATTTAGCCATGTACATTTCAGCAGCTTGAAGCAGGAACTCTTAAAGAAGACAAGGGAGACAGAGAGCCTTGGCTTTATTTCCACACTCTGCCGATGGCAGACTGTATGAATTAAACCCCAGAAAGTAACTAGTTCTCCCTCCAGATTCCCATTTCCCTTTTTTCAGTGTGTAAAGATCATCTCTTCCTCTGTTCATTTACTTTATCTAGCACATTGCATCTGCAAGTCTAGATTTCATAAAGGAAAGCCATTCTAGTTCTACCCTATGATGTGCTTCTGCATCAGCACAGGAAAAGCAGGAGGTGCTAATCTTTGCATTCATCTGAATGACCAAAATTGAAAATTCTGGTCAGTCAATCCTCAGAAGTAGAAAACAGTATTTTAGGTGTCAGACTAAAGAAGAATACATGAAAAGGACTAGCTTACAGGGCTTCCTACAGCACCATGGAATCGGCTCAGTGAATTAGAAGATAACTTCTGCATTTATTGCCCTCCATAAAGAAATAATGTCTTCAAGCATGATTCTAAGGTTACATCCAAATCTGTACATTAGTCTGGTCTACAATCTATCCTTCCCATGAAACTTTCAATTACTAACTGTTGAAAGATTTCTCCTTCCCTTTAACTAATTTAGCTTTGTTTATTGCCATTATATACTTTATATTCCTTTTCAGGCACAAAATTATCTTCTCCAGACGAAGAAATCTCAGGCAGGGATTGCACTCCCAGTCTAGGAAAGCACCGTGAAAAGCACCGGCATTTTCAAGTCAGTGTTCACCACTAGCAAAGACCCAGTCAATCAATATACAGCTGTTACTAGCAAACATAGGAGTCTGTGCCCTGTAAAGCAGGTCAGACAACTACAAGGAAGCTATAAAGTAGCTGCACGTTTATAATCTTTGTTAGAGCATGATTTAGAAAGGTCCTTCTGGTCACAAAAGCCGACTGAGAATTTAAAGGCCCAAATATCCTTTAGCTTGTAGATACATCTAGAAATCCCACAATAATGGCAACACTTTCTTTTCTTCATAGCACACCGTTTATTCCCTCCATCATGAAGCATTACCTGTATTATGTCTAGGGCAACAACCAACATTTTTTCCATTGATGGCTTCTCTCAGTCGGCAGGGACACCTCCATACTTGATTGAAACTAAAAAGATTGTACTGTGTCCTGCATAGCTGACAAAAGAACAGCCTCAATGCTCCCACTAGTATTTCCTTGCTAAGGAAAAGGTCTAGCAAAATTTTATGGACACCGTCTATAGAGGGAATAATGGGCAGCACCAAATTTTTTATTGTAACACAAAAGATGGGAGAAGCAGGTACAAAGTGACTCTGTCTTTTCTTTCCTACATCCACAGGAAAATCAGCAAATACTCTTAGCAGGGCTCTTGGAGTCTGTTAGCTTAACAGAATTATAGAATAATAGGGGTAGAAAAGATCATGTTGCCATGCACCTGATCTATTAAAAACTGAAATTGAGCCATGGGCTTGCATAGTTGAATTGTATCAGAAAAACACATTCAAGATGCAAACACATCTGAGAACTAGAAAATATTTCAATTTTCCATATTAAGAGCAAAACTTTCTTTCCTTTTCATTATTATTAATGTTATTTTTTTATTAGTAGTCTATTACATTTTCAATTATTAAACTGTTCTTATCTTAACCCACAAGTTTCTGAGTCTCCTCCCCATCTCATCTAACAGGGTCAGAGGGAGTGAGAGAGCAGTTGCATGGTACTACCTTTGTGCCAGAGCTTAAAAGAACAGAAGGAAAGGGAGGAGTGTGGGCCTGATATTTCTGGGTCTGAGAGATTTTAGCCTGCTAGCCGCTGCTAACTTTTTCCCAAGGGACAATTTCTCAAAAAAGCTTCTTCTCAAAACAATCTTGGCAAACAACTATCCTTTCTCCAAACAGTCTTCCTCCAGTAGTGTAGTGGTTAAGACTCAGCACTCTCACCTCCATGACCCAGGTTCAATTCTCAGTCAAAAAAACCCACACCACCTGGAGAAAGATTGTTTTGAGAAAGGATAGTTGTTTGCCAAGATTGTTTTGAGAAGAAGCTTTTTTGAGAATTTTTTCCTTGGGAAAAAGTTAGCAGCGGCTAGCAGGCTAAAATCTCTCAGACCCAGAAATATCAGGCCCACAGAGGAAAGATGAGGTGAAGTGGTGTGAGCACAGGTGAGAAAATGCAAGGCAAGGCAAGTGAACAACAAGCCAAGGGGACAGCAACTTTGCCAGTTGTCCCCTAGAGAAAACAAAACCCCAGAACAACATCATCATACCTACTATTCAAAGGCTTTCTAAAAGTATACACAATTTTTTAGAAGAGAAAATGACTTGAGGAAACTACAGGTGATAAGAAAAATAAGACTGATCTGCAGAGAATCTCTTGGAAGAATAAGCAGAAAAGAAGCAGCATTTCATACTGTACTACCTACTTGCAGGCTCTACCTTTAATGTATGGATTGGATAGGTGTATCAATTTTGGTTATCTGAAAGAAAATACAGAACCAAACAATGGTATCTTGAATAGAAATGTTTCTACACAGCATTATTGGCAAGTATTTAATCAATAATTCACTGATAAAGTTAATTTCTGCAAAATGTTTACTATAGGAAATAGAAGAATGCATTTGTAGACTAACAGATTTTGACCATTCACGTGAATGACATTAAAAATTGCAGGCTGATTTCATAATGCACTAATTTGAAATCAGCGAGTGAGCAGGGATTTAATTTACATGCCAAAAAGCTGTAGAGCCTTAATCCCAACAACTGAATTCTCCTAACATGATGTAGAATTTACCATATGTCATATGCCTTCAAGCAAATCACACTGAACCTCCACCTAAGCCTTTATCTTCTTTATTCAAGGCATGCTTCTTGCTTAACTACATCAGAATTTTTAGGGGAAAATAAAGATTTTTGTTAACCTTTGTATTCTCCCAGTAAAAACATTTCATAACTTATATGGAAATGGAATATGAGGCATTATTTGGAGTGTATCATAGTGTCTCCCTTCAAAATATGAGCTGGGTTACTTTCGTCATCCAGTTTTCTAATCACTCTAGTGTGAATTACTCATCCTATACATAGAAAATATAGGTTAAGTTCCTTTTGTATCTGAGTATCTGCAACAATTACTGAAGAGGATGCAAAATATTCATGGAAATGACTGCAGAGTGAGAAAAAACCCCAAAATCAACCTAGCTACCAACCACTACATACCTAGTTTTGGTAGGATTCAATAATGAACTCCTGAGCTCAAGTCCTGGCTCTTTTCCAGGCCAGGCAAAAATCGTGATCTGCATTCTCCTACATTCCATTGGAAAGGCCTATATATATTCACTTGCTTTATCTCTCTTTCATGTTCAAGAAGTTCTCCTGGCTCATGAGTAGAAAACTGCTCTTTAAAAGGCTATTAGAAACTCAGAGGTTTCAAACGAGACATACCACTTTACAGCTTATCCAAAGAAAAGAAAGAACAAAAGCAAATTGCCCCTTCTCCTCAACCAGCTCCCACCACCCAGCAGCCCTTCTGCTCCAGAGGCTGCCACATTTTTTGCAGGCTCATGTTGACTCTGAGTGAGTTTCACATAACTTTATTTTGTCCAGTTTATTTGTTTCTTTCAAACTAGTCCTGAAAAAGATGCAGTCAAAAAACATGCAGTCGCTAAAAAAAACATCCTTTGAAAACTATTTGTCAATTAATACACACATGGATTCTGTGTTAAAACCCTCTGAATTTCCACCAGAAAGTGAGATCCCTAGCCATTTCCAATACCTCGTCTCTTGAAATGTTAAAAAGTTATGTAGTAAAACTAAGATTAATACAAGTATTTCACCAAAGATGGAACTACACCTGTGCTTGATACAATACCAGTGCAAGATGCCTTTTAAGTCTCAAAGCTACTTTCACTGGCAATCCCAGAAATTTAGGACAGGCTGATTAAGATATCAAAATACTTTCTTTAAACAGCAACAGGATCTTAAACCCTTAAATCACGCCTCATTGCAGAACATACACCTCTTTGCTGCAGGCAGAGGAAGACCTGCAGGCAGCAAGTCATAGTGGTGTTCAGTTGTGTACAGAAGCAAGACCACCTGGAAACCCCTATTTTCCAGCTCCCTTAGGAGAGCCCGTAACATTTGCAGCTGATGCAAATTTACAGAAATCACAAATTTACAAGAAAACAGGCATATAAGATACAGTAAAGAGAGAAATATAAGGAAAGTCCTTATAGCATGGAAGTCCTTTCCACTTAGCTTTAATACATGATCAGACATATATGTTGAATGTTCTACCAGCCACTTATCTCTCTTACCTTGTCCTGGGGTCCATCACCAGCCAGCTGAGAGTGGTGATTGTCACACTGCTCTGCACTGGGGCAGCCTCAATTCGAGTACTGTGTGCAGTTCAGAGCATCATATTATAAGAAAAATATTAAACTGTTAGAGAGTATCTATCCAAAGTAGGAACACAAGGATGTTGAATGGCCTTGAGGGGAAGCCATATGAGGAGTGTCTGAGGTCACTTGGTCTGTTCAGCCTGGAGGAGACTGACGGGAGACCTCACCATGGTCCAGAGCTTTGTCCTGAGGGGAAGATCAAGAGCAGACATTGATCTCTTCTCTCTGGTGACCAGCGACAGGACCAAGGGAATGTCATGAAAGTGTGTCAGGGAAGGGTATTGGTTGGGTATTAGGAAAAGTTTCTTCACCTAGAGGGTGGTTGGGCACTGGAACAGGCTCCCCAGGGCAGTGGTCACAGTGCCAATCCTGCCAGAATTCAAGAAGTATGTTCCAATGGAGCAGCATTCCGCTGCTCCAACGTCAAGGCCCTCCTGTTGGGTCCCTACAAGCAGCTGTTTGTACTACAGTAGCAGGAAGGAGAAAACTCCTGTACCAAACAAAGAGCCTCAGATCAGAGCAGCTGTGTGTATGTTGAAGGAGGAAGTATTTTTGTAAAACCATGGTAGACTAAGAAATGCAGGACTGTTTAATCATGCCTGAGTACAACTGAAAAAAAAATTGTAACCATAACTTTGGCTTTTCAACTCCCTCCTCCTTGCTGCTGCATTACAGCAAGATCACTAGAAGCACAGAACATTGCTCTTTTACACCAGCTGCAGTAGGTCAAATGTAAGCTCTCCAGAAAAATCTGGCCCACGCACACTAAAACATATACAACACAGGTGGAATCAGAGACTTAAGCTGTTAAAACCATTTTTCTCTGCAGAGCATGTGCAAACAGACTTGCAGGCAGATTTTATCAGAGACAACAGAAGGCATTTTTGACATACAGGAAATGCACCATTCTTCCCCCCTCCAAAGCCTTAAAATTTAATGTCATTTCTAACTAGCATGACATAGCAAAGCTTGGTGAAATTTGGAAGGTCGCTTGCTTTTAAAAGTGAAAAAAACCCATGTTCCTATATTTGCTTCAGAGCCAAACCACTGTCTGAACTGCCTGTCATAAAGTTTTATAGTATCTGCTGTTCTTTACAATATTAATCTGAAATCCACCATTTATAAAGAAAAATATTACATAGATGCTTTATTAGATTATAACATCAACCCCTAGTACTTAGACCCTTATTTCACCATATTAATTTCAGTTTTATAGTGCAAGATAGTGCCATAGGAAAATCTGCCTAGATAAAGCTAAAATTGCTTACAGTTTTCTATGTGAAAACTGGCCCTGTTCTCCATTTCATTCTGGAAAATGCATAGTTCAAACAAATGGAGACTCAGCCCATGGACAAGCTTCAAATTCTGAATGAAAATGGAAGCTGAGCCTTGTAAGAATCCATTAGAAACAAAATATTCAAAAAGCACTTTCAAATCCAAGTCCTGACTTCAGCTTCCATGTGATACTTGGCAAAAATCAGATCATTTATTTAGGAGCTGACAGATTTTTGGCATGTTCCTCAATTTAATTTAATTATGATTTTGACTGCTAGTTTGTTTGTCAGTTTATTCAAAGCAATTTACAGACATCCTTGTTACTCTAGACCTATAAAGAGGTTAAAATTTGAGAGATTCTAATATGTTATCACTGCCTATATTTGTACAGGCTGAAATATATTAGCAACAGGACACAAAAAAAAACAGTCCCACATGTAAGAGGTGGTGAGATGTCTAGAAAGAAACCATATTCCTAAACACTACTATGTCAACAAAAACTTCATGTATAAATCTGAGCTAAACCAAAGAATTTATGCAAGTTGACCTACCAGTATATCAGCTACCATTTTCTAGAACAATCACACAATACCAGTTTAGCTAGACTTCTTGAAAATTCAGAAGAAACTCTCAAGTAATTTTTTAATCTGCCTCTTTTCAATTAGTTAACCTAGCTGTGCCACAATCTGTCAAAAGCTTTGTGTGCTGTTCCAGCTAGGCAGCTCTCAAAATATAGGTCCAATTTTCTCTTTTTAAGATATTCTCCCAGGCTTCCTATATTTGTTTTCACTTTCCTTTTCTTTATGGCATTTTTACAGCACTATGCAGATGGCAAAGAAATGCTCAGACCTATTTACATAAATACCATTTCAGACAGCAGAGTTAGAGAACGCATTGTAGGGAAAACAATGAAGATTAACAGATTTCAGGTGAGTGCAATCAAACAATCTTGCAGTCTTTTTCCTAACATACTCTGCAAAAGAATGATATACTAAATTAGAAAATAATATTCAAAATAAAAACTCCTAGTATCTAAACTTTTAATCTGGAAACAATAAAAAGTACTTCAGTTAAAAGCAAATATGAAAGCAGCAGGCTAGCACAGAGCCCTACATTTCCATTTACATTGATGAATTCAACCATTTATGTCAGGTGAGAAACTGGGTCCCCTGTGGAATTCAGACCACAACATCAGGCACCAGGCAGATCCTTTGCTACTGTATACATCTCCTATTTATTTGGCTCCATCCAGCACAGAAGAAAATCCCCAATTTACAGGTGTTTCACTTTGCACTCTCCACACAGCGCAAATTTAAAGAAAAGACAGAAGGCAGTGAGGATCCAATATGTTCCAGTGCCAAAATCAACTTTGGGTAATTTTGGGTCTTATAATTAGACTCTCAGTGTGGAATATTTTAGGAGAACATGGCTCAAAATTATGCCTGGCATAGTTCTATTCACTTTCTGAGAGATTAATTTAGCTCTTTTATTGTTTATGCTGTTTCACACGTTACATATAGGTATCAGAATAAGTCAGAAACAGAGACAAAATCATTGACTGCATTTACCTCAATCACTATGTATACCCTAATTGAATCACAAGCAAAAATGATTGCATGAACTGAATTTATCCAAAATTGATAGTCTGATTTCAAATCAGCATTGAGCCTACATTATTCTGACCGAACAATATAGCTTGATAGCTCATCTCACTGTCTAATGAAGTAACATTTGCATAATGCATGAATCCAATTTAGGAAAACTGAAACTGCTTTGCCTTAAAGATGGCCAGATGTTTAGTGAGCATGTGCTCAAGTGACAATTTCACCCAGAGTAATGAAGACCAGGACTGAGACAGATAAGTAATACAGGAGGAAATTTTTTATTTCCATTTGCAGTGAGAAAGACCAGCAAGCATTTTGGTGATCCCAATTCTTCAGCTACTAGGAGCAGTAAAATTAAGGAATTGGCACTCTTAGAAAAACAATAAAAAAGCTTTTTGATTCCAATATAATAACTAGGATCGTACCTTTCTATTATTCACAACTTTGACTGCTTTGTAATTTGACCTCAATCTACAGGCTTCCAGGTAATGAAAAACACATGCTGTGCACACTGCAGCAAATATACCTCAGGGAAATATCTACCTGGAAAGCCATTTGAAAGCATAGACCTGTCAGAGTCTGATATATGGAGTGTGTGTAAGCAGATGACAGTTATTTCTTTGTCTCAGTTAGCCAACACACTTTACCAAACATGAACTATCAGCCAAAGCTCACTATCCCTGGAGTTCCCTAGCTACTGTTCTACTGTTTCAAAAAGGATTTTGAAAGGCAAGGTCTGAAAACAGAGGTAACTTATTGGTTAGATAATACAGGTGGAAAAAGTCATAAAATCTTGTGCACACATGTCCTTTTTCTTATCTGAGAGAGCCATTGTAAATTTCTAGCCTGTTTAGATAAACATATTCTGGAAAAAACCAAGATCCATTAATCAACAGACAACAGAGAGAAAGGTTAGTACATAGAACTGAAGCAGAAAAAGATGCAACAGGAAAGGTGACGAGCAGTTAACACTTGCAGAGATTACCAGGAGCACAAGTACAGAGCCACAATACCCATGTCATTTTTGAGCTTGTGCTTTTCTGTATTCAACAGGATTATGACATTTAGTTTCCAGGATTCCTCTTTTGAAGGACGTAGTAGTCTCTCTTGAGGAGAAGGACCAGGATGTCAGAAATAGCATGGCTGTCTTATGAAATGTTCTCAGAATAGTACCCAACCCTTTTTGGCCTTCCTCCTCTCTTGCAGTTCCCCCTGCTGTATCACATTTGTTTTGTTTCTTCCATACAGTCTTCACAGGAACTTTCAGCTTCATAGAATAACAGTAATACGGAAGCAGATTACATGACAGTGTAATCATCACAGTCTCTGTTAACATGATGAAGAGTCTGCAAGACCAAGTGCTTTTTTCCATTTTTCTTTCTACCACCTGGCCTAATTTCCTCCGTTCAAACACTGTTATTTGAAATCTCAAATCAAAACAGGTACAATAATCCTATTATTATGACATGTTTTTTTGTTTAGGCCAGAGTTCCTAAAGAAGAATACTTACCAAAATCATACCAGATTTCTTCTGGTATGCCAAGCATCACACAGATTCCATCTAAATTTCTAATCTCACCTTATTCAAATATTCACTAACTATGCAAAGAAAATATCACTGGAGCTGATGTAACTATTTAACAACTGTTGGCATTTATGTTAAGCTAGACACTGTAAGAAAGATCTTGACACCCTCATACTTTTATGAACCTGCTCCAATTTTCATAAATCTGACCTGACAAATAGAGGGCTATGTTCACAAAGGTATGGAGGCTGGGTATTTAATACGTCCCATTACTAAGTTTCTTAAATACTTTTAAAAATTCTGTTCTCATTGAAAAATACACAAAAGCAATTGCAAGAAAGCAAGAATCGGTTATCCCTGCTGCAAGCCTCCCAAAAAATGCAATTTGCTAGATAAATTATGCGGTAAGTAGAGGAAACAGTCAGAAAGGAAGACAACAATTTCTTTGATTTAAGAATCTCTCAACAGCCTTGAGAATTTATTCTCCCAGACTCCTGAATAGTTTCCATATTTTTACTATTTATAACTTTAAAAAATCCCTAAATCAACAGTTGGTATAATTATTATATTACCATTAAAATGCCTGTTGCTAGTTTTAAAGCAATAACTACACTTTAATGTCTGAGATGTTTAACTAAAACATATCCAAAGCTCTGTAGTAAAAACTATCTTCCTCTGTATAGTGTACAAAAAGTTACTAATCGTTATAATTACAGCTTCCTCTCACAAAACTTCTTCAGCTTTCAAGGGTTACAAATAAAATCTGCAATAGTAGGAAAAGAGCCACAAAGTTTCATGAGAAAATAGAAGTTTTAAGTGTAGAAAGCAGCTTGCCCAACGCAACACAGTATGTAACAGAACCACCTGTATCTTAAAAGTCTAATGAAAAGCAGACACAAAAGAAGGCTGTGGTGGAAAGAACTTTGTGGAGGAAGAAAGCAATGAAAACATATAAAGAACCTAGAATATCACTATATTTTACCACATAAAAGCCCCTTTTCCAGACCAAGAAAGCAATAAATTAGGACTACTTTTATTTCAAAGGAGAGAAGTGTACCATGTTAGCAAAAGCATGGAAGTGCTGGGATACAATACAACCCTGCAGGGTGTAGACCTTTTTAATTGCAGAAACCAAGCATTTGCCTGTGTAATCATTCTGTGTAATCATTCAGCAGAAATACCTCATCTGTACTGAAAAAGCATATCTGGGAGTTCTTAAGAGTCAAGGGACACCATGTTCACTAAAAAAGCTTGAAAAGAAATGTAATACAATTGTCTAAACCTTATTTTTCAGCCATCTGACAAAAAAGGAAATTATGTCCAATTAGACTGATGAGAAGCTCTCTTGTGGAAAAAAGAAAGTAAGGTAGGGAGGTTCTTCTGGGTTTTGCTCATTTAGTAATAGTGTGGAAAATGCTGATCATAGTTCTGATATTTAAATGACACCGATGATTAGTATTCATTCTTTACCAACCATAAAACCTTACAGAAAACTGAAGATGATTCTGTGGCCTAAAAAAAGTTTATAGGGGGCCACCCTGTATTCAGCTATTTCTTCCTAACTACCAAACACATTTATCATGCTGCTGGAATTGCTCTATGGATGCTGTGATGTCTAGGCGTCTAGGCCTACATTCCCAGAAAGTTATACCATGAAGCCTTACAACTTGTCATTAGTACATCTCACTTACAGAACAAATCAGCAACATCCATTTGCTTCCTGAATAAATCCATAGCTGAAAGAAGAAAGGAAGGAAGACCAAACTCTCAAAGGAAGACCAAATTCTCAAAACCATAGTTTAAATTACATCAATATCATTCAGGAATCCAATAAACAGGTCAACACAAAAGTAATTACTCTTTCATGGAGCAATCATGGAATACTCAAACTCTAAACCAAAGTTGATAAACACTTGACCAGTCAAAAATGAAATTGATTTAGGCCAAGAGATTGTCAATTTACCCTAAAGTAATTCAGTACCCTTTACAGCAATTTAGCCATAGTTCTTCTAAAGTAACTTCCCCAAATGTTGGCAATAAAGAATGTGAAGCTATGTATCACTGAAGAGACAAGAAGGGCAACTAGTACTTTCTAAAGGAACTTTAACACTGAGTACACTATTTCTAAAGCCTAAGGCCTACAGGCCCAAGGAAAAAAGTTATTAAAGTGGGAGAAATCAAGCTTTAAAAAGGACTAGGCTGGAAAGGAGTTTCTTACTATTTTTTTTGTGAAGGCTAATACATTACGTCAAAGAGGAGGTACCTGTTAGATATTGTCAAGCTGTTTATCTATGGAAAAAACATTCAGCCTAGCTGCTCCTCAAATCTTTTTTAATACCCACTACTGAGCAATGAGACATTTAATTTTCCTATCTTACTGAAATTAAATTGCTCATTTGTCATACACCTTTTGAGACAACACTAAGGCTAAGTTCATCCATATTTGAAAATATGCCTGAATTCTGATAAGACAGAGCAGCAGACCTAAGATCAGTCCATTATCAAAGACTTGTGACAGAATCTATCATTCTTCCAAGAAGCAAACTGGATTTCCTGACAATGGAATAAATTACAGCAGTATGTATTTTACTTCTACACATCACAGCACACCAGCTAAATTACAGAAAAATTAACATTTTTCTAGTCCATCTCATTGTACCTCAAACAAGGGCAGCCTAAGGCCCCTCTTTATCCAAGTCTATCTCCCACACCCTGTTTTAGTTACACAAAGTGGAGCTCTAGAGAAGACCAAATGTGGAAACTGCCAAGTTGATATGTGAAAAAATCAATCTTTGTTCATTTCCTCAGCACTAGCTTCCTCTTTTCTGGTCAGTTTCACCTTTGAGATTATATAAGCCTCTCACAAAGTCAGTGGTGGAAGAGAAGCCACAGATAGATTCAAGTTTCATTTTATTACTCCTACCACCCAGAAACATTTTCATAGTGAGGTATTGACTGCCAGAGCCTAAGGCAACAAGAATGAGCCTTTACAAGGGGTGATTTTGTTTTACCAGAAAAAAAGTCCATTAATCTTAAAAGTTGCCTATAATGCATACTTTTTTATCATGAGAGATCTAAACTTAATGACAGTATATAAATATGCTCTAGAAACAAGAACAGTAACCTGATCACAATCTAGAAAAATGTTTAAGTGTATGATTAGTATAGTAGCCCTCGTGAACAAATAGATTCACTTAGACTAAAATTTAGTCCAGTACATGAGTGTTCTCTTATGTCAGTCACAGAGCAAAAAAGGAGCTTGTAAGATTTTTAGGGAAAAACACAAATATCCCAAGGCATTCCATTATTTTAGTGATTACCTGAACTCATCAACTGGAAAACTCACTCTTCAAAAATAACTGAAACCATCTCCCTACACAATTGCTTTATAAATAGATTAGGTAAGATGCTGAGATAGAGTAAGAAAAACACACTTCAAGTTAACAATGAGCAGGGCATCAGCACTGTGCTCAAACAGTGACTTGCACTATCTTTGAGAAGATTTCTGTAAAGGAAAGACTTGGGGTTGTTTCACAGAGGGCTGAAAATGGGAGGAAATCTGGCTATAAAGTCTCTTTGCCATATGATGGAAAGATTCACCAGGCTATGTTTCTATGTTTGCAGCTGTTCTAACAATATAATTTTAACTATCAAGCAAATAGACATAAAGACTGAAAGGATGCAAGAAATTCAGGCTTAATTATAAGCTTTGAGTAGTATTTTAGACAAGTCTCCAGATCAAGACTATTCTTTTAGATACCTATAGTGTTAGTGGAGAAGCGAAACAAGCATGTGGGGACTTTGAAACTGAAGTTCAAAGAAGTCTACCAATACATTAAGGGGTAAAACAGAGTAAAAATTTCTTTTATTTTAGAACACTTAACTGAACAAATGGGAAATACAGCACCCATAAAGATATATGACATAGCTTAGAGAGTGTACACAATAGAATGAAGTGATGAAATACATAAAAGAAACACTGAATTGCCATTTAAGAATACTTGAGAATAAAGAGATGACCATATATCCAGTAGATAACCAATTACTATTTTTATGGACAGGTAAGTACAGTTTATAAGGTTGCTTCTCACACTCTCTTCAGCATTCTTACTGTACAGCTGTGTTAAAATGAGATTCCAGCTGGAAAAACCACACAGGTGTAAAATTCTTCCTTCACTAGCAATTTGTGCTGCAATCTCAGATTCTTGTAGCTACTCAGCTAACCCTGTATGTGTGAATGCACAAATACACAGGCTTTGATGCCACTGAGGTTTAACAGTCTATTTAATCTTAGACTGTTTACCTTTCTGCCTCACAAAACTACTTCTAGGGTTTTTTTCCCATCACTATTTATGTCTAGTTCCCAATTTGTATATTGGTCTCTTTTCCTTTTCTGTTCTTTTATAGACAAGTCAGTATTGCTTGTCTGTGGAAAACCAGGCTACAGTAAGCCACGTTAAGGCTATGCTTTACAAGGCAATTTATAAACTTTTACAGCTATTAACAAGGACCAGAGGGTTGACAAAAAATGGATCATGGATTTTAATGCAAAATCATATGCTTCCTGGAAACCATTTTCAATGGAAAATACTAAAGAGAAAAAATTAAAAGATGAATAAATAAAAACTGAGTAATATAGGATTCATACATCTGGTTTATGATATAAAGCATGGGGAAAAAAAATTTAAAAATCACAAATGGATTCTAAAATTCAAAAAATTAATTCAAAAAACTCATTTGGAAGATCCTTAAGATTCCCTAATATAGTGAGTGTTCATTATAATCACAGATACAACAAACTGTTTCAGTAAGAAAAGGTTGAATTAAAATCTTGCATCCTTCAACCTAAGGTTTACAACATTACACCTTGAAAAGGCAGATTGCAGATTTCTTTAACTTACTTTATTAAATTATAAAAACCAAGACAAAGAAATATAATATGCATATAGGAACATACAATTTGGCTCATAGAATGCAAGTAAATTTATCATTTACTTTTTAATAAACCAGTTTTTGTATTCTTTAAATAAGTCTAAGCTCACATCCTATTATGTTTTGTGATAAAGGACAGGCATCAAGATATTCATACTAAGTTGGCTTTCATTTATTTAAAAGACAGACTAAAATTTTTGAATGGGCATTCATGTACCTCAGAATTTTAAATTTCAAAATACTCATGTATATCAATAATATCTACCATTTCATATCATCATACCATAACTCAAAATGTTGAAATTGCATCTTTAAAGCTAGTGCCACTCACAACCACTTCCTAGTATCACTCAGTTCATGATTCAGTCTGTTTTTCCTTGTCTATTATTACACAATACATATTTCTTCATACCAGGTTTTTTTATACCATCACCCAAAGAAATCTGCCACTGATGAAGGGTCACCAGTGTCTATTCAGAAAACAAGTTTCTATTGTCTTAATAAAGATATTATAATGATGAGTCTCTAATAGAAGAGCAACCACATTACTGTTTGGTTTTTTCTGGAAATCTTGAGGTTTAAAATAGACATATTTAAAGTACCTAGAAAATTAGTAACTGATAAGGGGAAGTGGCAGAAACTGTCTGCAAAAAGTCTGGAATGCAGAGTTAGCCATATATTCCTGTGGATTATGCTGTCTTTGCCACAGAACACTACCCCTCCTTTGACTTGAAGCCTTTTTGAAGGAGTACCTAACATTTTTTCCCCTTGTGGCAGTTACAGCCTCAGTCTAAAAAGATTCATTCTTCCTTGTATTCACATACAATTCATCTGAGATTAACTCTGCTACAAGTAGGTGTCTGATAGCAACTGTCTTTTTCCTGACTGCTAAAGAAACAGTTAGATATTAATATTCACACTCAAGTCTAAGCATAATTGCAGCAGTTAGTGACATCTGAAAAGCTTTGCTCTACAAAACTGGCTTGAACATTCAGCTGAACACCCATTGAAAAAATACCTTAAAGAAAATTATTTCCTAGGTTTCACCCACTAGATGAAAATCACTGATGAAAACTGATCAGAAAATATACATGCGGAGTTTGGTTTCTAGAGAAGCTCCACATGATTTTCCCTCAGAAGTGCTGCCGACTAAGAAAAAAGCAATTGAGCTAAGGTCTAAGTTTGGAAGTACACAGCAGGAAAGTCCGCCTTGTACATGTTGATGATCTCACTCTTGAAATAGAAGAGATGGAAATCAATGTAATCATCACTCCTTTTGCTCAATCAACCACCACTTTACTGAGTTGCCTGGACAGAACAGCTCAACTTTTAATAACAATTTAGGGGAGAAAAGTTAAAAGTTCTTGTCCTGGTGAGAAAAAGAGCATAGGTGGTTTCTACCAAGAATCCCCTTTTTATTTTTTCCTGAAAAGGGAGTTTCATGCACATTCCTGTCCCTTTGAAATTCCAGTTATATGACAGATATCAGATTAAAGATGGTCCCTTCCTTCCTCCTACTCTGACACAGGTAATTTCTACCTACTATTTCTGTTCAGCTCTTTGTGTACCCATGCTTCAGGGGTTCACAGAGTACATGAAAAACTGCTTACTTAAAGTAAATAAACTATTATTTTTAATTCCAAAAAGTGTTTGATTTTTTCTTCCAGTAGACCAAATCACGGCTACTGAATACTGTAGCAAAACAGTCGAAATAACACAGATCTGGGGAAAAGAAGCTTCTCAATCTGTTCTGCCAGTGCAGAGACCAGCCATCACAAGCTAATTCAGAGATGTGGAGAGCAAAAACCCATTGTCCCTGTTGCTTTTGAACAGAGTACCCAATCCTAGAAGAAATGCAAGCCAGAGGACCTTCCAATAAATTGTTCTCCAGATAAGTCATTATAGTAGGCCATCAGGGAAGGTCAAGATAATTGGCTATTTATTAGTTCAAGAATGGAGCAGCTACTCCCATTGTTCAACATTCACTGCTTCACATGAAA
Source organism: Hylia prasina (assembly GCA_013397195.1). Classification (NCBI taxonomy): domain Eukaryota; kingdom Metazoa; phylum Chordata; class Aves; order Passeriformes; family Sylviidae; genus Hylia; species Hylia prasina. The sequence continues at coordinate 351,155 of VYXD01000022.1, forward strand.
TATCAATCAACACATTTCACAGTTGTTGAATATGACACCAAGTTGTCCACAGCACATAATTTTTTCTGTGTTTACTTGCCAGATTTTCCACTGCCAGGGTGCCTAGGAACTTCTTGATGCTTTAAGTTTTAGCTTTCATATTTTTCAAATTCTGTACTGCCTTAGTGTGTGAGTCTGAACTTCATATAAAGTGTTAGTAAGTTCTCTTCACAGCTTATTTAGACAAAACAATCCTTTTCCAGCCTGAGAGCCAAGGACACCATTACAGCCTCAGGCCCAAAAAGCACAAACAACAGAGAACTGAGGAGAGCAATCTGGGAGAATGGGACTTCATTACCTGAAGCTGTAATTGGACAATAAACCTCAGCATGTAAATGGACCAAAACTTATCAAAATGAACAAACGTGTGACCTATCACCCTATCTTGGGTGTAGCCTTGGCCAAGCTCTGGTGCTGCTCAAGGTGTATCCTTTGAAAGCCTTTTTAATAAATACCTACTTTATTCCTTTAACTTTGTCTAGCCTCTGTTCTAGGTAGCCTCTCAAGGCATCACTCTGACCACATTATATTTGAATGCTGCAATGATTTGCCTTCTTTCATATTTATAGGCAAACCAAAGAATAAGGCTGAACAGACACCTTTTAAATTCAAGAGCTTTTCTTCCAAAAAATACAAAAGACACATGCAATGCATTTATTAGACTTTTATAGGAACACTGTACACGGCAACCTTTGAATGCCACTGTGGAATAGAGACATTGCTTTGAAAAGATTATTTTAAAATCTTAAGTACAATAAGGAATGAACAGGTTCTCCATTTCCAAGCTGTATTTAAAAAAAAAAAAATCAACTTAATTTAAGAAGAGGAATAATATAATGAATCCAAACTGAAAAGTTGCACAAGCAGCCACAGCTACCCATAACCCCATAGCTACACGAACATTCAGCTTGCTTTCTAAATCTGAACATGTTGCTGCAGTGCTGAGGAAAGACCTAGAGTTCAGACTGTGACAACTGACCAACCATAGGTTTATTATTGCCACACTATCATACTCTTTCACTTTCTCCTGCCTTTACTCATGCAGTACATCTATGTATAACTTCTTCAAAATTATACTTTAATGTTCAAGATTGTTGGTAACTCACTGAAAGAAAAGCAAACACTGAATAGATGATGAATTCCAAATAAATATGCTGTTATTATATGATGACTTTCATTAACTCCACATCATGAAGCTCTGTATATTTGATTGCCTCTTGAAACAACAGCTCAAGAGTTTTCTTGAAAATGACTTCACTTCATGTTTTTTTCCTAAGATGGCTAATTTACTACTGAAAATCTACCAGCATTTTTCAATAGACAACATAGAGCATAATATTGCTTGTAGGTTTGTTCTCTTGATGAGACACAAAAACCAGAATTATAGCTGAAGACAGAGTACATCAGAACCAAAACAATAGTATTGATGCCAAGATCAGCAATCCAGATAAAAATCTTTGCAAGTCACTTACCATATTTATTGATGATACAGGACCAATGCTGTTGACATAAATGTCAACATCAATAACTGTTGGTTTTACTGTGGAGAAAAAAAAAAATTATTATTTTGCAGACAATATAAACAATCACTTTAAATACTTTTTTTTTTTTCCTCCAATAACCATAAGGTCTTTTTTTCAGATACAACTACTGAGAAATGTGGATAATGTATTTTTAGGAAAACATGGTTCTATTCCTCCTACCCAACAAAAAATTGCCATGAATTAAAACTTGTACCACTTCATCATCACGATTCCAATTTGTCTCAGCAGCAATTCGTTAAAGAAACTTTCAGAGCTAGGCACAGTAGCTCAAAGTTAAGTTCAAACCTAAGATGTCTGACATGACAGTAGAAATAATGCAGCATATTACTTTTTCCCTTTGCCTCAACATTCAGGTCCTTTAGCCTGTTTGTTCCACATCAAAACAATCTTTCCAGACTTCTGCATCTCATAAGCCCTGAAATCATCCTAACTTAGAGTAAAATCTCTATGAAATCTGATTAGCTAAGCCTAAGCAGCTCTTCTTTCAATTTAGACTCATTCCCTTCACACTGCCTTTGCACTCTTTAATTCAAAGGCTTTTGAATTTAATTTGGTTTAGTCAATGCACATTTCTCATATGATCTTCCATGTTTTCAGACTTCCAGGACTTAGTAAACCAAGACAAGCTCTGTATTCCTTTCTTTTGCTGAGGCCACTAGGATTTCTCTTTCTTTCAGCATCTTTGGTGTCAGTGTAGCTGCTGGACACTATTGACCTCTTATTGGTGACATAACCTAACTCTAAAATAATGCTACTCTTACACCAAAAGACACATTAATTTTTTTACTTATACTGCCATTCTTCCAACCCCACAGGTTATACATTACGATCTAAATTGAGATCTATATTAGTGGCTAACCTTCTCCAGAGTTAACTGACTCAAAACTAAGTATATAGAATAAATGCTGTTTTAACCTGCATAGTGAGAATTGATGCAAACTTGCCCCTAGTAAGCCAACAGCTTCTGTTGGACATTTTTCTTTCCCACAGAAGTACTTTCTCTTCTACATGGTTTTCAAAAATCTCCAGAGAGTGTTCAAAACACTGAAGTTTGGGAACTCTGTCGGATTTGGGAACTCTCTTTTTTCACTAACCCCCAAACTTCCTAGAATGAGGAAATGCAGGCATATCAGCCATTCAAAACTCAGAAAGTTTTCCTCTGGGAAGCTCCTGAGCAGAGAAGTGCAGAACAGTTAAATACCAAGGTTCAGTTGGAAGCTTATCTCTGGTAACTATCAGTCAATTGGTGTAAAGCCATCTGGCACAAAGCTGAAGATAGACAGGAATCTTTACATGCAAAGATGAATATTTTTGCCTGCATCCCCCAAATTTCAGACTACCAAAGAGGTGTCAAGTAGTTTTAAAGCACTTGAAAATTTAGATGGTTATGAAAAAGAGAATTTGCATGCAGGCTTGTCCTGTAAGACTTTGGTATGTACATATCATTAGGAAGGCTATATCCCCCATTGCAAAACACAGACATTAAACTGGGTACAAATAGTGGTTAAAGATGATAACCATTCTCTCTAATTCATTAAGTAACACATACTTCTTGACTGCATATGGTCAGAACATCCAGGATATTTAAGGTCATGGTTTCAAACTGTCTGAAGTACTGGCTGATGTACTCAGATCTCCCCTTCAGCAAAAGAAAATGTGAATTCAGCTGAACAAGCTCAGCTGATTAAAGCAACTCTAATTGTACCCAGCTAATAACTAAATAGGAGTCTAACAGCTTCTGGTAATGAGTTGCCTCAAAATGCAGTAATAAATGTCATTACACAGGAATTGGTAATAGTGAGGAACTACATCTAGCTCTTCCACCAGAATAGAATTCATGGAATAAAGAACTCTAAGCTTCATAGGGTTTATGCATGTGTCTAGCTGGAAGTTCAAGGCTAAGGAGTTCTGGTGACCATTAATGGCATTAGACTTAAGGATTCAAACTGGCATGCAACTGAATCTTGGCAGGACCAGGAACAAAATTCAGGACCAGAACACAGTGCTTGAAATCTGTTTTTGTTTAATCATTGCAGTTAAGTATATAAATAGAATATGAGGTGATAAATTTCTCATGAATGTGCTGGACCAAATTCTCTTACAGTGAAAAAAAAATAAATTAAGCACTGCTTATTAATATTAAAGAGAATTTGATCTTACTCACAGTAAAGGTCTAACCTTGAAACAGAACACCAAACAACAGTCACTTCTTTTATCAGATATTTACAGTGAAATTCAAATTGAAAATAAATAATAAAAAATACAGGTAAGCTATTATACATGCCCAAAATTAAAATAAAAAAAGATTGAAAGTTTCTTTGAATTGTTTTATTTTCCTAGGCAGAGGTAAAAAACCACAATTGTAATTTGATTGTATGATAAATGTGTGTTCAGGTTTTAAAAGAAAAGATGAAAGAGCATAGTTCTTGTTGCATGTGGTCTTTCATGGATATAAACACATACAAACAAACAAAGGATTATCAGGTATAAATTTTAGATTCATTATCATAAGTTTTTAATTCAAAAGACCGACCAAAATGAAGCAAGGTTTTAAGATCATTTCCTCCAAAATGCATTATGAAAAAGGAAATAAGTGAGTCCTAAAGTTATCATGTCTTATTAGAAAGAACTCACCCTAAAATGCTCTTCAAATTAAACTGAGTTTCATGGAAAGATGAAACAGCTACATTGTCACAAAGGTAGTACAAGATGATCCTCTGTGTTCCCTTCCAACCATTCTGTGATTCTGCAATTTCAATGCCTGCTCATTTCTCTGTACACTGCAAGCATTTGTGAACACTCAGTTCATGAAGGAATTCAAGCTACACATGGAGCTCCTGAGCTGCAGATGGAGCTTTTTTCTTGCTCTAGAAGAGTCCTCACAGTGTTGTTGAGAGAACAACGAGTGTTAATACCTCACTAAAAGTTGACAATAAAATTAAATACGGATACTCAACTTCAGTACTGTTTTGCCATTGGCATAAACCCAAGATAGTTCTATAAAGCTGTCAAAACTTAAAAAAATTACTGGCAGAACCATGCAAAATAACAATTAAAGCTTGTCAACAAATGTACCAGCCTTATCAAAGTTCTATGAAATATTATTTAATATATGGCAGTAACTTTCCCTAAAAGACAATGCACGCACATCTGAGTGACTGCAGTGTTACACTGCTACTCAGTGCTACCTAAGGTAACCTAGCTGCTTATCAGAGTCAATTAATTTTCAAATATGCTGGTTTTAATTGAGGAGGGGATTTATAAAGCCAACAAAATATTTTTAAACTAAACTAAGGTCATCTGATCCAAATGCCCTGGCTTTGATACAGACAGTGTTTATATTCCAGTCAGCTTTGTAGCTATCACATTGCAAAGACACTACCAACAAGTAGTGCCTACAAACTTAAAAAACCCTGACAGTTCAAAACACACCTAGGACAACTATGGGATTCATCTAGTCCTGCTTTGTGGATTTACACTGGTGAAAAAAAAAACAGTACCTGAGATTGAATCTCATTAAAATCCATGAAGATATCACTGTTGAACATATGGGAGTTGATCATGTGTATAAAAAACTCAACAGATGTATCAGGAGAATTTTTAAAACTCTTGAGTAAATCAAAAGAAGGAATGCTATACAATTTCATGTCATGTAGGGGAAAAAATCTGCAAAAAGTTCCTGTCATTTTATTATGCTTATTTACTACTGTAAATTATCCTGTCCTTTTAAATTATCTCTTAATTTTTGATGGATTTCCACTATTCAGAACTGATGCTTATTTCATGAATGAAACCACTTTTCTTCCTTCAAAAAGCTTCCTCCACATTTGAAGTCTGTCCAAATAGCACTAATGTTCCTGCATAAATCATAAATGTTTAGAAATACATTTAAAATTTTAATATTGAGAAACATTTTTTTACAAGCTCAATTAAACAAGTATGTCTTCCTAAGTTCTCATAAATTTTAAAATAAAATTATTTTTTGTTGAGAGTTAATCTTTCTTACATTGTTCAACCAGCTCCCAGGTTTATTCTGCTTTTACCCAACACAGCAGTGGTAAAAATGTTATAGATCAATATATACACACATTCATAGAAGCAAAGCAACTAGAACTAGATTTTTAAAAGGCACACAACTATATAAAAATCACAATATGATCTCTGTTCAAGAACTACAGGGCTGCTTGAATTCTGCCCAAATTTCACAAGACTTCTGAACGCAAATGACTAACAAGATTGGCTCTGCAGTAATGAGATTTTTTTTTAATATTGCTCTATAATGATATTTTACATTCTCTCATTACCACATAAATTGCTATTTTTAAATTGGGACAAAGCTGTAATAAATCATTACACAGTTATTGGTAACTGTAAGAGTAGTGATTGTAAGTGTTAGTTTTTACTTTGCTTTAGTGATGATGACTATTCCAATTTTCCTACATGACCCTATAGGCAACATCTATTTACCTAGCTATTCCTATAAAACAAACTGCTATGCCAACAAGTCACTTCTCAAGACTAAATAAAGTCAGCTAACACAGCTCCATTTTACAACAAATTACCACATTTGAAGAAGAACCTGGTAACAGGAAGTGCTACACCACCTTCTTTGGAGGTATTTAAAAGATGGGTGGATGCAGCCCTTAAGGAAATTATTTACTGCTGGATTTGGCAGTGTTGGGTTAAGGCTTGGACTCAAAGATCTTAAGAATCTTTTCCAACCTAAATTATTTGATGAGTCTCGTCTACGATGCTACAAATCTACCAGTGAGGAAAATTAAAGCCCCTCATTCGTCCTGCATGAAAGAGAATAGGCTTGAAAACAGATAGATGTCAAAGTCCTCCACTTGCTACAGACACAGAAACTCTGACAGAAATGACATCCATATGTTTTAGGTTCAAACTATCAAAACAAAACTGCAAATGAAAATCAAAGAAGAAAAAAAGTTTTGATTAAAGCAATACAGGATGAGAACACAGTCCTCTGAAAACAGTATTTTTTTAATATGCTAGGTTTGGTTGTCATTTTGTCCAGGAGTGTGAATGACAGTGTGCACATAAACGGACTCCCTCAATTAACTACAAATCACTTTTTATTCTCCATTTCCCACCATAACTATCAATCAACCTTCAGCACTTTCATCCTTCATTTACCATTCCCTAATGCACAAGCTGTAATTTTTCAAGTATTATGTTGTGGAATGAAAACTGTAGATCTTAATGGTTAGGCTTGTTTTTCAATCAATCCCTACAGCTTTAATTTTTGTTTTACTTACATTCATCAGAGGAGAGGGTTCCTGTGTGATATCATAAGACTGAACAATAATAGAATTTGTTCCTGCAAAGTCTAGCAAGCTAGCAACCAGGGTCTGGATTAGCAATAACAGCCACAAGAAAACTATACATATGTAAAAATGAGCAACAACATTTAAAATAACATGTGCAGAACATAGTATGTCCCTATTTAAAGATGACAGAACAATTACTTTGTGCCATGACCTCAAAATGGCAACTAACACTGAACATCTTTGCAGTCTACAAATACTTGCTAAGAAACTTCTTTAATGCCACCATAGTCTGGGTAATCAGAGAAGGAAGCAGAAAGAAGAAAAGGATTTTCTTATGTAATTAGTAGCTTAGACTTTCCTTGACTCTTACCTAACTTTCAATTCATGGCATCCAGGAAGTTTGTATGCTATACTCCCATGATGCTCTCAGACTAAAAAAATATGATAGTGAAGCTATAGAAAAGAAAAGAGAATAAAAAATAGCAGCTTCTACATTTAGGTGTTTTTGTGACAGTTAAGACTAAGAGTTAGGCAAACATTAGCTGTCAACCAAACTTTCCTACCTACAATGCTATTCAAGGAAAATATTCCATCTGTGTATTCATCAAACCATTTCAGCAAATAGTCAGTACCAGGAAAAAAACCACTGAATAAAAGTTATCTGTGTAAATTAATTATTTACATTCACAAAGAGAAGGTTGTATTTTAAGGGAGCTTCCTGTTTAGTAATTAGGTAAAAGGCCTCTTTCTCCAACACACAAGCAGTACTTTTTTCCAACCCAACAGACAACAAACAAGACATAAGTATTGCAAAGAAACAAGTGGCTTCTTAGAAATGAGAGAAAGGAGCATTTTATACAGGCAAGAAACTGCATTACCTGGGGTAAATTACTGGCAGTAAATTATGAAGTAAATTCAGAAAAACAGTATTTGAATACTAACATATTTCTATATGTTGAAGTACAGTAAGCTTCAAATTAAAGTGTTGTTTTCCAGCATTTGATTTAAATCAGGTGATCTAAACAAAAAAAAAAGGGGGGGAAAAAAGGAAAACAACCAAAACTCTTAAATAATTGGAAAAATGAAACGGCTGCATTGGAGAGTTTTAAGCAGAAACACTGAGTTGCAGGGCTTCATGCTCAATGCACTGGACTAAAATTTCTCTACTTACACTTTCAGTATGGCACATTAAAATTTTACCTGAGAAAAGGATGAATAAAAAGTAGGATGTTTCCCCTGAGGGTTGAAAAGCTGCGAACCAAAAGCAGGTCAGAAAGCCAAGGCAGAAATTCCCCTGTACTCAGTTCACAGTTAAGTGATTAGAGAAGCAGAATTCAGGCATGAAGAAAGCACACTGTCAAGATCCTGTCCTAATCAGAATTGGTCCCATGCAGGATTTTCAAAGAGCCTGTGTTTAATGCACTGGACCAGCACCAAACCAAGACTATGTGCAAACAATCTATTTTTTTATGTAATCTTTCAAAACTCAAACATACATCTCAAAAATCTGAAACAGGTATTTTGGAATGCTCATAGAGTAGTCTACCCCTAATTTGCTAACCTTGCTATTAATATTCTAGAAATGTTCATGGCCCACACTGAAAAAGAAATCATCAGTTCCTGAAAATGGTAGAGAAATAGAACTCCTGCAGAATCAGAAGAAATCCCTTCTATTATCCCACCTAGAGCAGAGATCATTCTCATTTTCATTGAACAGCAATCCTTTCCTCAAGAATATTCCTCTTCTTGAGGATTTCTAGTTAGATGGCTAAATCAGAACAAAAGTCTCTGAAAGAAAGAAATCCACTTCTACCTCACCAAAAAAGAAGAAAAGGGGAAGTATCAGTGAGAACAAGGAAGGCAATTCTGTTTGGTTTTTTTTTAGTTATGATTTTTTTCATTGAGCTGTCACTATATTCAGCCCTGTTTCCTACTAGGTCTTAGCCACAGCACTGTGTCCTCAACAACAGGTTATTCAAGTTTATTCTTCCATATAAATCTAAATTGGACTAATCTCTACAATCTTCTGCAGTGCCCAGTACTACAGAAGTTGGATCCAGGACTATGGCTTTCCCCTCATGAGTGCTGCCATAATACAAAGAGAATTTACCCCACATCTCCTTCCCACATGCTCTACCTTTACACACAAGTTGTCTTTACAGGTACAGCTGTCAGTGATCAGTCCTGAAGCAATGGACGTCTCTCTCAATACTTCATGTTATAAGATGCCTGACACTGTCTTGTAGGCCAGCACAAAAAAAGACTTAGAGCAGAAAGTAGTAATTTGACCTGGCATGACACTTCACAGCTTTCTCTGCACTATGATCAGGAAAATATTTTGATCTGTCAGGCAATATGCAACCCTCTGTCACCACATATGGGGAAATGTAGCTGGAGCTAATTTAAAGAGCATCAGGTGTGGCAATCAACAGCTAGCAAAAATAACTTGACAGCCACTGTGGTAATTGCCTGTGGTGCACTTCAGGGTTCATTTCTGTGCAACATGGTAGGAAAGCAGGTCAGACAGGAGAAAGGTTGTGATACTGCTTCAGAACTCAAGATTTTCAATGGGATTGTGCCTGGAAAAGGACATATCCTTTAAAAATGCAACAGAGTTGTTTTCTCTCAACCAACAGATTTGCTCCTTGCACACACTGAGAAACTGGTTAAATTAGTTACAGAGAAAACTTTTAACTGCTTTAAAAGAGAATTGCTGTTAATGTTCCCAAGCAGCACAGTAAAGCACATCAGACAGAGCTTAGTCTTCTGTGTCTGCTGATTCAAATGAGCCCATCTATTTGTACCAGCTATGCTTGTACAAACCTTCTCAGGGTAGTGAGAGTTGCACAGCAGTATCTGAGACTGCTCTCATCTGCAGAAATATGGCTAATGGTTACAAAGATACTGGAGAAGTAAAGAAAACCAGCATGACTCTCAAGACAGCTAGAACTGGTGGAGTCAGAATATTGCATATTCCTATGCAAATTTACTTGGGTGTTTTAATGCATAAGAAATATAGATGACCACCAGAGGCTGCAGGGATCAAATAATTTTAGAGGATCCAAGAGGAAACAATGAGTTACTGCAGGGATCAAATAATTTTAGAGGATCCAAGAGGAAACAATGAGTTACTGCAAAGAAGGAAGGAAGGAAGGAAGGAAGGAAGGAAGGAAGGAAGGAAGGAA
>VYXD01000022.1:361612-372052 GCA_013397195.1 Hylia prasina
AGGGAGGGAGGGAGGGAGGGAGGGAGGGAGGAAATTAGTGTTTATTGAAAACACCTCAGAACACAGCCTGGTGAAGCTTTCTTCAACATATGCAATTCAGAGGCTTCTTTAATGTAATGATACATCAGAGAAACAGAGGATGCAAACACGCAATAGAAATTGCCTTACTACTCTGCCATTCGAAGCCGAATCTAGCGTGAGACTTTTTCCCTCCCACCACTAATAGCACATTTTAGAAACCTCTCACATACTAACTTTGTGATGGGTAAGGTAACTTTCAAAAAGAAAAAAGAAAAAGATAGCATGTAAGTTTCCACACATAAGCTCACTTAGGGAACGTAACTGGCAAACCTTCCACTTTATTTCACTGTTACAAATTTTCTAAGACAACTCATATTCCATATAAAGTTAAGCTTGAAACAATGTAGGGTTCTGAAGGTAGCTTTTATTTTCCAGAACTTTGAGGAAGGGGAGAAAGAATATTTCATTAAAGTAAACTGACTTTGAAGGCAATATGTTTTGCCATCTGGCATTTAATTCACCTGTATTTTGCTTCATTGCTGGGTTTTCTTTTGTTTGTTTTTGGTTTTTGTGTGGTGAGTTTTTTTATAATAACTTAAATTTTAAATCTGTCAATCAAAGGAAAAAGGGCAATTACAAAAATATGGTTTATCACTCAAACTTAAATGAAATTGAGATTATGGGTTTTTTAGCTGTAATTATCACCATTCTGTTTTGTGTCCTGTTGTTTTGCCTAATATTTCTGGGTTTGTTTTATTAATAAAGAGGAAGTAAAATTTCAGGGCCAGAATCTGGTCCTACTAAATTTCAGGATTTAAATCAATGTGACATGGGAGGAAAAAAGCACACTTGCAGGGCAGCAAGTCTAACTGCACATAGAAAATTATGCATATACATTGAACAGGTCTTCACTTCAAAGCACTTTGAAACAAAACACAGAATACCTGACTAAGGAAGAGATGTTGAGACCTCCACAGTTCTGAATTGGTTTAGTTTTTTTCTAGGATTGGTGCCTTTCATACCACACAAGAGACCTGAGTATCTCAGATCTATAATTTTAGCTGGTAAAAAATAGGTGAAAAGATGCTTTACATCATAAAACACTTTTCATTTTGATCTAATCAGTACACTGTTATTAGCTGTTCAGTATGAAGTGCTTTCTTTTTTCTTTTTTTTTTTTTTTTCAATTCAAAAAGGCATGCATTTTTTGTGGTATAATGGAAACTTTCCAGATGCCACCAATAAAATAAAAACCCTCAAAAGCCATGATATTCATGGAGACAAGAACTCTGCCAAGTGTGTGGCTACAGGGGATGCAGTCAGGCATTCCCCTGCTGGTAGAACACTGCTTTGTTTCCAAAGATCAAAGGCCCCTTTTAGTGAGACAGGTCCTGTTAAGGTATCAGTTTGCTAATAGCCTTCACAGGTTAACAGTTTTGCCTAATATTTAGGTTGTTCAATCCACTTTTTAAAAATCCTGGCTTGGAACCTTGCAGGTGATGCCTGAAGTGCTGAATGTAGATTGTGCCTGTCAACTGAGCAGCAGTCATTTACACGGAAGCTGAGGCCAAGTATAGGCCAGGATGAGGAAAAAAAAAATAAAGTCCTTAAATCCAAGCAGTGACCTGTACACTCTTTACAGTGGTTTAGATGTACTTGGGTGACAGAGGAGGAAAGTGGGTTGTTAGGTGTTCACAGTTCACTCACTGATGGCTGTACTGCTGGCCTGGAGACGTGATTGCTGACGTCAGTGCCCATAGTATGGAAAAAAAGACACTCAGGACACTCAGGACACGCCCGTACCAGGTAGGACTCATACACCTGAGCTAGCCAAAATATCATTTGCCCTGAGAAGTATGAAAAACCAAGGAGAAGTCACTGCCTGTGCCAGAATGCACTTTGATACATTTTATTCGCCACAGTCTTTTCCTTCTCTCCATGGTTTTTTGTTGCAGAAGTGTCTTCCCAAGTGATCTGAAACTGGCAATCTTCATCTTAGAAAGTGCAAAGTATTTCTTTGGCCTTTCTGAGTGCGTTCAGAATGAAGATCATTTCCTCAGGACCATAGCTAAAGCTACACACTTTTAGAAATAGTGGATTTGCAATAAAGGATTGAAAAACCGAGTGAAGAGCAATGTGGCATGAAATGGTGAGTGTCTCTGTCCTGTGGGTCAGACAGGGTTACTTCCCAGGAGTACCGGGCTAATGTAAAGGCCCTGTTTAGTAGGTGACTGTATACCAGTCTTGGATTTAACCCTCAGTATTGGCTGAATTTCTGCTTGATTCTGAGAATTACTTCTCACTTCTTCTACTAGCATGGTTCACTCCATGCTTCCACTAATTTCCAAAACATGCATTTTCTTAATGTATGCTCTATGCTACCAGGTACACTGCCTTTTTTTCCTTGTGCTCTAGCTGGTTTGTATTATGCTTTAAAGTATTTGTATTAATACTGAGACCTTCAGGGCAGCAAGACAATTCTGTTGCCAGGACGTGTCAACCACCCTGTTTGGAGGATAACTGATTCCCAGAGGGAAAGGAAGATGTGCTTGTGTGTGAGGCACCAGCCAGCAACACAGGGAAGTTATCTGTAATGCCTGATTCTCCAGCATTCCCCTTGTGTTCTCCTTGCCAAATGTGACAGCTCTGCAACTTCAAAAGGGCAATGTTATTTATCTGCATCAAAGGTAGAAGAGGTGCAAAGAGGGACCAGGGGAGGAAGCAGCAATGAACTAACTTCTGTAGCATTTGAACAACACTCAGCTCAGGTTCTGAAATAGCCAGATTGCTATCAAAGACAAAAAATGGCCTAGGACCAAGACGCTTGATAGAAATAGATGTAGCTGAGAACTGTAAAATCTGTTTGATATATGAAGAGCTGTGTAATTTGACTCCTTTCTCTAAAACAGGATTCACAAAAAATGGAGAGACAAAAGGAATTATTGTGGTAACAATGACTTCCCAGTACTGTAAGATATGTTTGACCTCTGCTGATTTTATGGCAACTGACATGGGGACTTTGAGTGATTACTTTGCCCCACATAAGCATAACACAATTCACTCTGCCTTAAGTCAGATCTGAGGACAAAGTGTACAAAAGAAATAAAAAGAAATTGTCTGAGACTGTCTTCCAGATGTTGATATGGGTGGGAAAGTGCATTAAAGCACCTCTCCATCAGATATTAAAGATAGCTAAATCCAGTATGACAAACTAAGTAGAGATAAATGTCACTTTGTGATAAAAACAGACATACCTATCAAATGTGATCTTTGTAAATACTATGGGAAATCAAAGTAATAGCTACAAAAAAGAACCAAACAGACTCTTTCTTTCGTACCACAGGATAGTCTTTTTTTTCTGCAGTTGTTGAACTACTGTGCAGCTATGAGACACTAATAATCGTAATGATGAATACATACAGATGGCTCTTACTTCCCTCTAAACTGATCCAAAGGGATCACCCAGAAAGTGTATCAATACTTGTGCCATTAGCAAACAATAATTTCACTTAGAATCAGTGGTAGGAATTCTCCTTCTAACCCCTGCAAATATTTAGGAAAAGCAAATTATGTTAGGTGACTCTTTTGAGTATTCCCCATTCTCAGTTCGTTCTGAAGCACATGCAAGGTACAGTAAATATGACAAATTCTCTCTGATTTCTGTCATACAAACTTGCTATGAACAAACTGAGCACTAGTTGTGCTACAGCCATTATGCTCTAGGGATGCAAAACAGGAAAAAAAGGGCATAACTACAATAGGTGGAGCACAAAAAAAAAGAAAAACAAGAATTAAAACACCCCACAACTTGTTTGAAACCTCACTATACAAATTAAAACAATAAAATTGCCCAAGATGGTTATACGTAGGTATCTACAGGCTCTTATTTAAATTTCATATTTATATGTAGTAGTGCTGACCACACGACACTTTGATTCTCTAAGGTTTCTTTTGGAGATATGCACTGGTCAGTAGAAGATCACCTCTGGAGATGCCCTACAAATCCCAGTGCCTTCTTCTCAGCGTTAAGGAACATACCTTTCAGGATCATATTTTGAAGAGAATAGATGCACATTCTTTTGCTGTGTCCTACTTTTTGTTTTTAATATGCTGAGGTTTTGTTTGCTTCTCAGAGTGTGAGATCTTCAGCATGGACTGGATGACAAAAGAGGTAAGTGTGCTCCTTCCTCTGCCAAAGACCTGCTGAACATTTAAGAACTAGCCCTTCCATATCCTTACACAAAGTCTGTACAAACCAAACAGATTTTAGGACCCTAAGTTACCATCAGATTTCCTTGTGAGAAGTAGCATTTTTAAAATACTGACTTGGAAATTAACTTCAGCCAAAAAAAACCAAAAACTTAATCTACACTTCCCCAGATATTTGTGCACACTTCCAGAATATAGTAACATGTCTTCTCTGCACCCAGAGAAGCTTATCCTCACTTGTGCAGAAAGAAGTACTTACTTCCAATATCTGGCCGCAGCTTTTTGTCATACTCTCTCAACAGTTTGTTTAGTATGAGAGTCACATCTGTGTCTTGTGTCTTTGGAGCTAAAACCCATTTTTGGTTAGTGGTTCCATCTTCATATTCATCCTCTTCAACCTTTCTAGAACTGCAAAACAAATGAAACAAAAAGATATTATTTTACATAACTAAAATTGGATGCAACAGGATGCAACAGGTGCAACAGGATTTTCCAATTAACAATTGCTGAATATCTGTGGATATGTCATGACTGACAATTGTTTAGAAGTTGTCTTCTGGAAGTGTCTTCAAAAAGTTATGCTCTAGGAGATAACACAGCTATCAGAATAGTATTTTTATACCCTGCATTTTAATGAACATATTCTGACTAGTTTACAAGATACTTTTATAAAGAGTGAACATCTGCAGGATTACTTTATTAATACATCAAGACAACTGATTCATCTCTTGCACAAAGGCTAATAAGAGTATTAAAAATTCAGATCTGTTAATGCTTCCTGATCATTTTATCCTATTAATAAATTATTATATTCTCAGTGCCTGAATTTCAGAGTTTAATGTATTACAAGGCTTAGAATTAAGAGCTCACTCCTTGAATTTGAGATGGATTATCACAAGCACACAAATGCACTGCATAAATTAATCTGAATTTCCCTGCAGCTTTAATAACTTTTTTTAAAAACAGTACTGCACCAAGAGTTGCAACTTTATTCCTTTATAGGTGGATTATGTTTATTTTAAGGGTATTAATGCAAATGTGGTGAAACTACAGTTTGGCCAGAAATCAGAGCTAGAGCTGTTTTCATAGAAGACTAATTTCATTTGTGCAGCTTTTTGTGCACGGACTTTAAAATGTTGATTTGAAGATGTATCTTTTGGTATCTTGGAAACCAAATCTGTTTGATGCCTTTCAATGGAGAAAATCTATGACAGACTGAAATGAAGTTATTAGAAAAAAAGATAACCTTGGTGGTAGAACCTATGGAAGGAATCATGTCGTATTTCAACCTGCAATTGCCCAGGGGATATGATATCATTTTACAACATTTTTACATAAATGTCAATAATTATGTGAGTTGCAAAGCAGTGGAGAATAAGAGGCACCAGCCTTGTTTGTCCATGAGATGTGCTACACACATCAGTGCAACCTTCTTTCTCTCCCTCTCCTTTTCTCCATAATGACACTAGTGTGTTTTAAAATACCTCAGTTGTCCAGAAGACTTGATAAGCACTCTATGTAAACATAAAGAAAACCTGATACAAATACAAAAAATTTAATCACAGAGCATCATCAACCCTCACAATGCTCCAAGACCACTATTTGAGAATTTAATGAAACTTTAAACTGAAGCTGCTCTACAGCCAATACGCCCCCAAGGATTAACCACGAATCACTTAACATGACCTCACAATTTGCAATTGCTGTAGGCACAATTTCTATATAAAAATAATTTTTAAACCTAGACCCTGAGGATTTTCTGCAGAGAGCTCATAGAACTGAGTTGTAAAGTAGAGAAAATTTAAGATGAAATTCTGAATAGACAACCACTACTTTTCTGTTTTTGGGCTGTATTTTCTAAAAACTTGACTCTTTTTTTTTTTTTTCTTTTTAGAATTCACCCAATGAGCATTAAAAAAACTGAAGAGGATTTTGGAAGAATTTTTTTTCCATCAGATTCATCACAAGCCCTGTGTTTTAATACTGCTGTTATAGAACCATTCTCGGAGGTGGCATCATCTCTGAACATACAGGTTGGTATTTCTGAGCTGAAACTGCAGTGGTGCTGAATTGCTGATAGCAAAGAAGGTCAAATCATACGTCTTTTTCTGCTGCAGCCACCACGACTTTACCACAGGCATTCAGACTGCACCTGGAAATGAGAACTGAGTTCAGGCAGCATCATGATTCCCATTTCAGGGAGATGCTGCTTTAAAACAAGTTGCTAACAAGAGTCTAACTAAGCACTGGCAGATCTTTTAGATCCCTACCCTGGGTTATTCTGTGAGGGTGTACAACAGCCCTGGACAAACCAAAATCCCCACCTATCTTCTAGATTAAGATTGGAGGTGGGAGAGGTTTCACAGTGGATCAGACTAATACACTAGACACACATTGTTTAAGCTTTTTTGGTTTCTTCCTTCCATTGCTTGCCTCTACATAGTTAAGCTCCATCAAGGCACTTGAGGTTGCATTTTTTCTTTTGTAACCCTATTGGTGACTGCCAAATCCTATCATATTCCTCTGATCCAGAGAAATAACCATAGGGTGATGGCAAGGCAGTCTCAAACTGGGAAGGAAGAAAGGCTACATGCCTTCCCTCAACTCTTCATAAATATTGATTCTGTAAGGAGATAAAGAAGAGACTGTGCATAAACTGCAAGGGAGGAAGTCTAGAAAACTCTGAGACGTTGCCAGGAAAGGGTTTATTTCCTGCAATAGGTGTGTCCCACACTTGCTGTGGAGGCCGGCATGAAGCATCCTCTAGCTCCTATGGGGATTTAGGAGGTAGACACCACTCAGGTGTGGGGCGGGCTGCCAGGGAGGAGAGGGGAAGACCTCTGAGCGTGCTTGTAGCCTGGTTTGTGGTGGTTCCTACAGGAGCCTGCAGGAGGAGTTGAGCTGATCCCTTTGCCTGGGTTATTCTGCGAGGGTGTACAACAGCCCCAGACAAACCAAAAGGACCGAAGTCCAAAAGGTCAGGGCCGGCTGTGCCCCTCTGGCCTATAACAGTGGATACCGGACCTTCGCCGGGGAGACCCTGAGGCGGGGACCAGGGGATCACGCATCCCGCGACGCACCTTCTCCCTTCTCACGCCGGCCCCGCCCGCGGATCCCCCGGGGGTGGCGTGGAGGGAAGCCGGGGCCGCGAGGGGAGCCCGGGCAGCTCCGGCCGCCGTCCCGCCGGGTGCCGGCAGCCGCCCGAGGGGGAAACTTTCTGCCGGGCCGGCTCAGGACAGGGCTCCGCGGGCGACCTCGGCTTCACACGGGGCCGGGAAGGGACGGCGGCCGTGCCACCGCCCCGGGCGCACCGCGGAGCCAGGCGGGTCCCGGGATGGGAGCGGGGTAAACCGTGCTTGGGGATAGAGCCCCGGCAGGGCGCGGGAGAAGGTGGGGAGAGCCCGCTGTTCTTCCTGGGTGCCGAATATTGTGCAAACTCCGGCAAATGGGACTTCAGCCCTCCAGCCCCAGTGCAGAGAGGAGAGGGGCTGGCGGGAGGCGAGGGGAGCGCAGACTTACCAAGCGTGGAACACTGAGAGGAGGAAGAAAACCAGCAGGAGCTTAGCGGACATGGTCCGGACAGCGCTGACCAGGTGAGAGGCGCGGCAGGATGAAGGAAACGTTGCAGAATGTTCACATGGAAGGGAGAATGAGGCAGTGAGGTAAAGGTCTGAGCCTCTCCTCCTTTGTATTCTCAGCTTAATCCCCTGAAGAAAACACTCTCTTCCACAACGCCCCGAGAAAGGAGGGGGGAGGCGAGAGGGAAAAGGAAAAAAAAGCAGCAGAAGAAGTGGAACGAGGGGGAAATCCCCAGCGGAGAGGCTGCCAAGGCCAGGTATAAATCAGGCTCCCCGGGCTGACAGGTGTTCAGCGGGCACGGAGCTGCGGTGCGTCCCCTTTGCCGGCAGCCAGTTGCCGGGCGCAGCGGNCGGAGCGCCTGCCCGCAGCCAGCCCCGCAGCGCGGCACCGGAGCGCTGCCGGGGACCGCCCCGCATCGGAGAGCACCTCGTCCTCTCTCCCTGCCCAACAGGTTCCCGCCTCGCCGGCAACTGGAGGAGCCGGGAAGTGAACCCTGCCCCCGCCCCAGCGGGCGCACACACACGCACACAAGAGAGGGGGAGCAGCAAACCCGGCAGCCGCAGTCCGCCGGCAGCCGGGACTTCTCCCCGACATCACCAGCCCGATGCCTCAGACAGGGCGGCCGGTGGAAGGATCCCCCTGCTGTTTTCCGGGATGCCCTCACGCCCAGACCCCACAATCACTTGCCGAGAGCCTCCCCACCGCCCGGGGCTGGAGGTGCTGTCTTCAGATGGAGGGAGAGGGGTCGGGTGCAGGTCTCGGGGTGTTCGGAGCGACATCGGGCATCCCGATGTACACACAGGCGCAGATCCATGTAATCGGTGCGGCTGCTTGCACGGACAGATAGACAAACGCAAGGCAGAGTGTTTCTGTACGCCTCTTTACCTAGGTAGATGTATGCAGAAGTTTGCATGCACTGTACGAATGCATGGATACACATTTATATGCACAAGGTATGACAGAGAAATGTATACCCGGGGAAAAGGTCTACACGATCCTGTAGACCAGGTTACATGGACACGTGTATATTATAAACTTGGGAGTAAATTAGGTTTTTCTGCTGTGAGTCTCGGAAATGAGACAACAGTCAAGTGTATTCAGGGAAAGAAATAGTTTGGGTTTGGACAACTTTTCCACTCCACTAGGAACAGCAGAGATGTGATTTTTAGCGACTTCAATTCTCTTCAGGTGTGTGGAGCTTTGCACTGGGCATCAGGGTAATTGGAATATTCCCCTTTGTTTTCAGAATGAAGTGACAAAATTTCACTTACGTAATTGTAATTTGAAAAAGAAAAAAAACTCTGCTAGAGATACAGCGAGTCACCATTTTCCTGTGATCTGAAATCTCGGGAGTGTAAATCTCTGTCTCCTTCTCCCTTAGACATAACTTCCATGTTCTGAGGGAGTAGTTTTTAATTGTTTCATTAAAAAAAATCTGCTGGAAAATGCAATCTTGCTTTTAGAATAACTCCTACATGATGCTTAGAAGAGCTGGCTATAGGGAGTTCTGTTCCCGAAGTTAATTTTTGAAGGAACGACCCAGCTTAAGGAAAATCTGTCGTGAGTCAGGCAATTAACTCAGTTATTCACTTTAAGGGTTTTCTTTCAACCTTTCGGTTTTTTTTTTTTTTTATTATTATTATTATTTCCAACCTAAACGCCTCTTTACTAGATTATACAGCAGTTCTTTCGTGTTTACTTTGGCTAATTGCAGTTACTGTGAATTGCTAATAATCATTTGTTACAAGGCTTGTGCTATTTTCCGCCACCAGCAGAGAAATACGGGTGGAAGCCAGGCCGCCTGCCGCCCTGAGAAAATGAGGAAGGGGACGGACGGCGAATGCTCGGGGGTTGCCCGGATTTCAGGAACAGCCATGCTGACGGTCGAGCAGCACGCCCATCCGCTGGTGTGAAGTTTGCGGGAACACCGGTGCTGTGAGGCGGACGGGGCCACCCGAGAAAGTCCCGCAAGCGCCGGTGGGTCCCGGCGGCAAGGGGCTCCGCACGCGTCGCACGGCGACGGTCCGCAGGCACGGAAAGGTTTCCTGAAGGCTGCTGCTTTATGGAAACGTCATTTAGGGCTCCCAGGTCCCGGTTCCCACGTCTCGGCTCGCAGCGCCCGCGCGTTGGAAAGCAAGGACGGGAAGCGCCCGTCATGGAAGAAGGGGTTTCCCCTGAGCTGGCCATATAGAAAAAAGTGTGTATTCACACACAGACTCAATTTGAATAAATCAAAGCCTAGCCCGGCCCCGGCGCCTCTGCCGGGGAGCCCAGCAGCACGAAGGGCTGGGACAGCGCTGCAGCATCGGAGAAGGCAGCGGCGGCCCGGCCGGGGGAGCGGGAGGGGCCGGCTGGGGGCTGCCCTGCCTCTGCCACCTCCCGGGTGGGAGGCACGAGTGAGCCAGACAGTGGGCGGCAGAAATACGCGGAGGAGAGCACCCCGGCGGCGATTTACGAAGAGAAGTGCCGAGGGCAGGTCCAGCTCCGTATCCCCGCTCTCGGCGACCCCGCTCCGCCAGGACCCCGCGGCGGGAGGGGAGGCAGCCGGGGGCGGATTCCCCGCCGCGGCAGCTCCGTCGGGCAGCGCCCCGCCTCTTCCCCGCCCGCCAGCCCCCTCCCGCCCTCCCGGCA
>VYXD01000022.1:372083-431178 GCA_013397195.1 Hylia prasina
CTGGCGGGGGCGGCGGGAAGCGGCAGGGATCGGGCCAGGGCCCCGCTCCGCGCTGCCTCCAGCCGGCGGCAGAGCGCTCGGTTACCCCTGCGCCGTGACCGTGAGCCCTGACCGGAGCTTTATGTGGCCATCGAGTCACTCGGACCTCGAGAAAGGCCCTCACAGTGTCCCCTCTTTCCTTGTAGAGTGTCCTTGCAGAAATCCCCAAGGCTCGATCGGAGCAATATGGTTCATTGATTTTTGATTCCCTCTCCTTAGGCTGTATGAAAAAAGAAAAGGTGATGTTTAAGATTTTCTTTCTGCTGTCATCCGTGAACTACATGTTAATTTCAAAGGGATACTTCAGCACCACTCTTCATTTCACCTCATGCCTCGGTTATTTCTGCTCCTCCTCTTCATACTCACATGCTTTTACTTTTAGGCACACTCTCTGGCTTTTCAAATTGTATATTAACGTATCGGTCATGCTTATCCAGCACAGGTTTTAACAAAATAACATTTAACAAAATAACATTTTATCATACCACATAATGATAGTAAAATGTTTATATTCTCAGTAATATTCTCCAGCACAACAAAATGCATCCACATTTTAACTCACCTTTCATTGCATTTTCACAGAAGGTGACTGTCTTTTCAGCCTGAGAGATACCTCTGTGACATGCCTTGTGCAGTGGGGAAGTATGAGTCTCTGAAAGTAGCTTTGCAGGGAGCTAGTTAGCATAAACAAGGGGAGAAATGCCGAGGAAGAAATGGGATTCAAGGATCAAATTCCTCACTTACTAGAACTAGGAGCCCCGTCTCAAGCACTGAAGAGTGTGGGCACATGAACTTTTCTGAGATTCAGTGTTGAAGGAGAGCCTCACTGGTGGTTTTCCTGGCACCCCAGTGAAATATACCATGAGAAGCACAGAAGAGAACTGGGACTGTTCTGAGACAAAGAAGGAAGGACCTCAAACCCATCTCCTGCAACTCCTGGAGTCCAGCTGAAGGCTTATTAGAGATTTCTAAGAGGCTCGAGCCAGTTTATTCTGACTGAAGTTCTCTGTTGCTCCTGCTGGAGCCTTTAGGTACAAGTTGAACCTGTGTGCCCTCAGTTCTGTCCTTCAGTGTCGCTGTATGACACAAGAGACTCCAAATCTTTCAGAAGGAAAATAGCATAAAGAAGACTTTATTGTCTAATTCTTACTACCTTTTATAAGTCGTTTTGATACAGACTTAACATGATTGGTGAACAGAAACAACACCTCTCTAATTCCATTGGTCAAACCAGAGAAGCACAAAGGCACCACCAGTACAGACTTGTTCTGAGAAAGAACATTTGTTTACCAAGATTGTTTTGAGAAGAAAACTTTCCCGAGAAGTCGGGAAAGAATTGGGAAAATTCAGCAACTACTAACAGGCTAAAATTTTGGACTCAGAAATATCAGGCTCATACTTCAGCACAGGGTTTTCTGCTCTCTGGCTCATGGGATAGGGAGAATCTCTCCTGATGATCAGCTCCATGCTGCAGCTTTTCAGTAGCTTTGCATAGACTTCTGGCAGAAGCATGGGCATCCAGGGCAGGCAGGGCTGCTCCTGTGGGGCCAGACCACCCCTGAGCAGTTGTCCTGAGAACATCAAAAACACCAGCTCCCAGCAAATGAAGAACTGAGCCTAGATCCCCTGAGGCCCAAACTGCCTTGGGTGGCTGGTTCCAACATTTATTATCATATATGTGTTAAGTTATAGCAGAGGGTTGCCCTCTGTGTAGTAATTTTCCTACCTGCAAATCCAGCCTATCATTGTTGGTCCAGTCCATTGCAATCTGTCAGGATTTCTCAAAAACTCTCCAAACTCGTCTAACTGAAATTAGTTGGTATCTTCAATCAGTATTCTTCCTTTTTACTCTGCTTTTAGCCGGGGACTAATTTAAGCAGCAACTTTTCAGACATTATGACTGTGAGGAGTGGTAATTGCTTTTGAGGATGGTACTGAAAAGGAAATAATGCATTACCAAATGGGACACTTACACTTGAGTCTAAATTAGGGATAATCTTTGGAAGATCCTTCAGAAATCCTTTGGGCTTCATAAAATCTAACTTCCAATCTTTCTATCTTCTCAAAATTGAACAAATGTCTATAACATAGTGGAAGATGCAAAATTGGTAAAGTGAGGATATCATCTGAGAGTCACCACACAATGACTATACTTAAGTGTTTGTAGTGACATAAAAACAAAAGGTCAGAAAGGATTCAAGCAATGTTATCATCTCAGTGTCAATTCCAATTTGAGAAGCAAGAGTATTAGGGGAAATACCTCCTTATTGCAAAGAACTTTATCTCTAGATTTAAAAAATCTGCAAGTGCTACATTCATCTTCTCTGCATAAAATGAAGGGAAAGCAATTTCATTCATTTTTCTTCAAAGTTCAACTTAGATGTTGAACAAAAACTTTTGAAAGTCAAGATTATTTCATAAAATTATTACTTCCTGAGTTTTGCATAAACATCTTCAGTTATTCCACAGAGGGCACATTCCATTTAGAAAAAAAGCAGAACCCAACTCAAGATAACAGAAGGGGGTTCAGCTTTAGAAAATACATTGTTGCTTAAATTCATCCTTGAAGTAAGATGGCACAGCTCAAATATCAGAAATTAAATATATCTTCCATTGTATTTGACTTGTTCTTTCATTTTAAGTGGGTGCAAGGAAGGAAATTTGGCAGCAGCCTGCACACACTTCCCCTACGGTGCTGAATTGTAATTCACTTCTCAACTCTTTTCATGAAAGCATACATGAAAAAAATCAATGAGAAGCAATTCCTATTTATTACTCCCTTTGGCCATGACTAAGCTATGAAGTCCTGCAGGGTCCTAGTTCACCCGTTCTGGGGACAATGACACAGCTCACTCCATTCCTGAAAGCCCAAGCTACTTCCAGGGGATAACAGAGGAGGTTGACACACATCCAGTACCATCCAAGCTGGGACAAGGCCAAGGTGTTTTGGTTGAGCCAGGACCTGGGAAATGCTCCCTCCCATGTCCCACATTTCAGATACCATCTCAGTTTGTAGTGATCCCACACACAAACAGTTCCACTGACTGTGGAGAGATTTAAATTGTGAGGTAGTATATAAGGCAAGGCAATAGTATTTAAGTATTCCAGCCTGGAGTATATTGGCTTATTGAAGCATCTTCCAAGCTACAGAACACTAGTGTTCCTGCACAAGCACATGCTGCAAGTAGACCCATATTTGCTGAAGATGACTTTCCACGTATGTAAAATAGATCAGATTTAGAGATCCTTTCACTGAGTCCTGCAATGGATACCAGGAAATAATGCTGTAATACAGAGTAAGAGTCAGACTTGGTGTAAGCAAATAAAGTACAGAAGCTCTCAGGGGCAGACTCTAGAACTGGCCTGGACAAGATGCTAGTCAAAGGTGAGTCTGAGTTTCTCATTCACAAAACTCAGTCATGTAATTCTTTGAGTTTCTCACCTGAAGAAATAGCCAAGGGACTTTTATAAAGTTTTGCCTTCCAATAAGCAATGCAATTTTTCATGGATTTTGGTCCCTGAAGGGCCAAAGGGATCCTCCAAGGGGCTGATGTACAAGGAGATGTGTGGCTGCTCAAAGACACGCAGGCAGGCTACATGAAAACAGACATTCACATCCTCACCTCAGCTCAGGATAGCACTGAACAGATGGGTG
Source organism: Hylia prasina (assembly GCA_013397195.1). Taxonomy (NCBI): domain Eukaryota; kingdom Metazoa; phylum Chordata; class Aves; order Passeriformes; family Sylviidae; genus Hylia; species Hylia prasina. Next base: position 375,778 of record VYXD01000022.1, read on the forward strand.
TGTCCCCTCCCTTGCTCCTGTTTATCAGCATCCAGTCACTCAGTCCCATGGCTTCTCTATTGCCCTCAAGAATTCATGTGTTTCTCATTCCACAGTATCAGACAAAAAGCTTCAAAAAACAATAGATGTATGTGATTCTTTCTTGGCATTTTTTAGGAATGAAAGGGTTGAAGAGAAGACACAAAAGAAGCCAGACAACTCCCCAGTCCCAGACCACACCCTCACCTCAAAGTGAAGCATGAACTCTCCATTCTGTCCCCAAAAGGTCACGGGATTTGTTGCCCCATAGCAAAACAGTACCTAATTCTGCAATAGCTTGGTTCACTGTGTTCACTCAAGACATGTCCCTTTCTGGGCAACAGGGAGGATATGTCATATGTGCACATGTGATTGAGTGTGTGCATGTGTGCTTTCCAGTTAGTTCTTCAGCTTCTGTGGTGTGCTCTTTGGTCTTACTAAAAGGATAACTAGTATAAGAATGACATTTTGCAATCAAATGTTGAATGCATTTTTTATTTAAACATTAAGATTTAATTACAAAAGCTTCTGGAACAATTAAAGGATGCCAAGGAGGAAAGAGCTGAAAACTCAGACGGCATTTTCTCATTCATTGTGAAAGCAAAACACATTGTCAGCAGCAAGGCGTTTTATAGAAAAGTTTCAGATGGACAGTACAAAGACCTTTCTGTCAATATTGTCACTGAAACACCTTGCTGTCATGAAGCACATCTTTTTTTCTGATCACACATCCTAGTATTGGCTGATTGATTTTTGCAGTGGGAATCAAGTAATAATTATTGCAGAATTACTGTAATTCTTTTCTGCTAATCTCTGCTAATATAACACAATCTTCTTGGAAAAATGTCCAAACATGATTTACTTTACCCTGATAAAAATGTCTACTGCTGTTGTTAGAAGTTTTATTTGCACAAGTGTGTTCCTAATCTATGTTAATTTCATGCAATATAATTCGTAATTTTTGGAATAAATACTGAGAATCATTAGAGAGAATTCCTTGGAATGCAAAATCCAAACAAACTTCATATTTTTATTTAAGGGCAAGATTCCGTCATCTTTATTTACATAAGTAGCATCCTGCTCCCTATGTTATTTCACTGCAAACTAGAGTCTCAAGCAGTGAAAATCATCATAGTCCCATTAGGATTTACTGCATTGTATTAAACTTCCAATGAAAATTGGGCTGAGCAGTTTTGTCTGTGGAGTAATGCACTACCTGTAGCTAGTAAAGGTGCTCAAACATAGCCCTACACTTAATAATTTGGCACATTTACAACTGGCGTTACTCAGTAACTTATCAGATGACAATAGTGGAGCTCTTCTGTAAAATATAGGTTAAGCCCATATTTGTATGACTGTACATCTGAAGTATAAAACCCACGATATGTAGTACACTTGAACAGTTAAAAAATATAACTTATTTTATTTGTAAACTATCAATGCAAGATACTCAGCAGCAAAGAAGCCATGTTCAATGTCTTCTGATCTTTTATAAAGATCCGTTGCTGTAAGTTATATAATCGTCTCCAAAACATCTGAGGTTACATGTAGAAACAATCAAGGCAATATTATTTGTACATATTATTAAACATGCAAAAAACTTCCTGAAGAATATTGCCCAAATGTAGAAAGTCATCTGGATCACAAATTTTCCTTGGTAGCATCTGCTTTGTAAGTATGGCTCACATGTGGCTCCAGAGTACTTCAGTTTATTTTGGAGAATTGGCACCTTTAATAACAGGCTCCCTATTCAAATATGTGGCCCAGTAAACCAAGTTAAAAGTTCCAAACAGCACTGGAAAAATTATCCGTGACATTTTGTCAATCTTACTGATGCTGTTGTAAGTCTTTTTGCTTTCAGGAGGCTTTTCTTCTGCAGGCTTCACTGGAGCAGACGTAGTGTTTGAGATGACAGATGGGGCTGAGTCCTTTGGCATGTTTGGTGCAGGAGTCATCTTCCCGGTGCTGTAGGTATTAGTTGGTTTATTTCCCAGTAAGTTGCGCTCTTTTTTCTGCAGCATAAAGAACAAAATGTTATACCATAACAACAGAAAGTGGAAACGTTCTCAAGATACTGATCCAAAAAGCTGAGCACCATAATCAAGCACACCCATTAATGCCTGTTGGCTAGTCTGACTACAACTATCAAACAGGTATTTCTGCCTTGATTTTGCAGCTCTTACTCACGTGCAACTTTCCCTGGTGGGAGAAAGCTGAGACCCACATCCCACCTGGCATGTGAATTAGCAGCTTCTTTTGTCAGTGAGATGTGGTCTTTCATGTCACTGATGAAGAAAAGGATGCTGGCCCATGGACAGCTGACAAGATGTGAACCCCATTTCCCCAGCTGCTGCAAAGAATGTGGAGAAGGGCTCATTGCCCCAGCCAGCTTGGCCTCTTTGTAAGGCTCTTTTGGGATGCCTGTGGGGATGAGCTCTCTAGGAGATGATTTACTAAGAGTCTGTCCTATCCCAAAAGTTACATTTCAGCATAAAACTCAAAAGTTTGTGTTTTCACAGAACCAGTGTTTGGTTCCTTTTTTTTTACTGTGGTGGGACCCCAACTGACGGAGCTCAGTGTGAGCTTTGTTATTTATTTAGGTTATTTGTTTAGGAGAGCATACAGAGAGTGCTCCGCAGAGATATGTTTCATGGTGTATATCCACTATTATCAGAAGTCTGATGACTGAAATCCCATGCCCTGTGTACTCAATGCCCAATATGCTTCTGTAAACAGTCCTCTTCATACAGATGAGAGAGACTGGTAGTCTGTCTCTGTGAAGGGAAGGCACCACATTTTCTTGCAAATTTTCCTTTACAGGAAGGTACAAGTATGTCTTGAGGTAATTAAATACCTTTTTCACAAAGAAGCTAAAAATTGACCACTCAGTTATTTAAACTATACTGAATACCTGCTTTTTATTTTAGTTATTTAAAAAACGTAAGTTAAGCACCTTGATTTTTGCAGCTTCCTGGGCTTTTTTGCCATCCCATGCCCAGCTCCTCTTGGTGAAATAGTTGACTGTTGCAAATTCAATCAATGCCGAAAATACAAAGGCGTAGCAAACAGCTATAAACCAGTCCATTGCAGTAGCATAGGCCACTTTTGGCAAAGAGTTACGGGCACTGATGCTTAAGGTGGTCATGGTGAGGACTGTTGTTACTCCTGCAAAGAAAAAACATAAGAGTCAGAGATCAGTTTGCCAACCCATACAGGATCCCAAATGAGTTATGAGCACGTCCCAATTCAGTAGGATACCTAAAAAGGCCACATGAAATCAATCAATGTTGGCATATCACGGCTTGAAATAGTAAGAAAAAATGAAAGCCTTAACCCTCAGATGTTTTATTCTGTGGAGCTGTAGTGTATTCTAGTTGTAACGTAAATCAGGATTTTTAGGGTAACACAAGCCCAGGGTTTATAGCTGTCAGAATGAAGTGGGATTACTTATTTTGTTTTCTTATGCAGAGATTGCATGACTGTAGCACCTCCTTTCCCATATGACAGTAAATGACAAAACAGCCACTGCTTTCATCTGCAGGAAGATTTCCCCAAGAGCAAAACCTCAACTCTCATTTACAGTTTTGCAAACCTAGAATCAGTCAGCAAAGTGATGCTACTACCTGTAATCTTTCCATATAACTTCTTGAGCTGATTTTTGAACAAAGCTGCCAACTGACTTCAGGAGGCTGGTACAGAAGAGTGACTCCTTTAAAATAGCTGAACAAAGTTTTACTTAATAAACTGTTCCCTCTCCCCTTGCTTTTCATCTAGTAAAAATCTTGCATTTCATCAACCTTCACTTGAGAAAGTGCTTATTTTCTGCAATCTTCTAGGGATAAACCAAATAATTTAATGACACCCCAAATGTTTTTTCCATAACAATTTCTTCAGTAAATATACATTTTCTAAATGCAAAGTCATATTAATTTGTTTGATGTTAATAGAGATAATTGTCACTAATTAACCTCTACATGGTCTTCCCAGATGAACATCCTACAACAAAGATAAACAAAATGTCTTGAAGTGACATCTGCTTCAAATGCTTTAGCTAGGGTATACATTAAATATGATAATCCGCATGTCTTTTTTTCTAAACCATCCAGTATCCACCCAAGTGGAAAAAACCCAACACAAATCACACTAATCTGATTCTTCTGTCCTTAATTTTTATATCATTGATACACCAATTTCTGTCATAACTTTACAAAAACAGCCCAGACAGGGCTTTTAAATTGATTTTGAGTTTAAAACGGAAGAGAATGAGAAAACATTTACAACATCTCAAGCAGAAATAAACAGTAGTGAACTGTGGTTTTGTTACAGCAAATCACTTCCACAAGCCATAAAGATCCTATCTGTGTTCTAGGAGAAAGTAGGATACTCACCAAAGACAGTTCTAGCAGGGACAGATTCTCTGTTTAGCCAAAATGACACTTGTGATAATATCACAGTCATAATGCAAGGAAGGTACGTTTGGATGACAAAATAACCAATTTTTCTTTTCAGATGAAAATGGGCTGTCATAATAGTATATTCACCTAGAAGAAGAAAAATGTGCATTCAAGTAAAATACGGAAAGCTTATTGATTTAGGGACTGAACGAGGCCAGCTCCAACCCCCCATTTGAGGATACCACTCAGCCATTCCTAATTTTATGAAAAATTGAATGGATTTCTGCACTGTGGAAAACCAAGACTTGAGACAGAGGTGCTGCTAGAACCTCATAGTCTTCCCATTCAGTCTCCAAAGCAGAAGACAATGACTGCTGTTCCTAGTACACTGAAAAGCTGCAGTCCTCCTATGCACCTGGAATTTTGTGATGCTCACAGGCTTAAAAATCTGGCTTGCTGGCATGGACTCAACACTGTCTGGTTTTGATTCAGTCCTACAAACTCTTGTAGCATAGTAACAATTAAGGCCCTTGACTCTTAGAAACCTGATTTAGCAGCAGGATTTAACCTCATTAGGGAAACTGCTATGGCCAAGCCATCAGTTTTCAAGAATGAAAATGGGCCCAGTCACTCCTTCTGCACCACATTTTAAGGACTGCCAGTCCCCAGCAGACTGCCACTTTGCATATGGACCCTGGTATGTTTTATTAATCTGAGTACCCAAACCCTTCAGATTGCTGGTCCAAGAAAAAAAAGTCCCTCTAACACATGCAGCATTCCTAGAACTTTAGCCCTTTAAAAGATTATCTGTTTAGGGATACATATTGTGTCCTATCTTGTTCACCAGTGCAGTGAATATTGTACTAACTGCATGCAGAGTTCCCTAAAAGCTGCCACAGCAGTCCTAAATTCCATTTCTTTTTCATATGCCAAATTCACAGCATTGCCTTAATATGCCATTTATCAGCTCCTCTGAATTTCAATAAAAGCCTAAATAAATGCACTCAAAAATTGACAGACCAGCTGTCACCTTCCCTAATGTTTCAGAAAAAATCAAACCTTAACCAGTTCTTGCAGATCGTTCCTGGAAAACCATATAGTTGTTACTGAGGGCTATTCCTGATGGTAACTGCTCCCTAGTTCTTTCAGACTATTTCTGAAAAACCATGTAGTTGTTACTGAAGGTTATTTATGACAGTAACTGCCCCCCAAATCCAAAATCTTTCTAGCTACAAGCATGCTACTACTTGCCTAGGAAAAATAACAGTAAAAACAAAACGTAAGAATAAAAAGCAATCCATCCTTTCAAGCCCTAACAGTTCTTCACTAATATCAAAGTCATTTAAAAGCATGCATCATTCAGCTGGGTACTGATGAATCAGAGTAATGCTTGTTTTGAAATATATATTGTCCTTCAAGAAAAACTACAGCTATAATCTTTGTTGCAAGATTTGACTGTTAGTCCCTAGAGAACATCCAGCAAGGAAAATATCCAACAAACTGATTCTGCCTTGAGTGAATAGCCTGAGTTGAGCTGTGGCCAGCATTACTAAGCTATTAGATTTGGCAGATTACTTCTAACTGACAATATGGCTAATTAGCAGAGAACAGGTTTACAGTGAAATGGTTTTTGCAGGTAGAGCTGCACTCATACACTATGCTACAGGAGCTCTGCTATTATGCATCAAGTTTACAGACCTTGTTCATGCTGAGGATTTTAGACAGAAGATGAAATAACACAGAAATACATTAACTGACATCCTGTCTCAATCTTTATGTCTTTCTCTGGAGCCTGATTTTCTGGTAAAACAGTTCCTTGAAGAGTGATGTGGAAATGGACACAGAAGGCTGTGAAACTGGGGAGAAAACCCCTGTGAAGAAAAGCCTAATTCCCTGCCATTTACTGTAATTTTGAACCACGGAGGCTGAACATGCAGCGGTCTCAGGAGGAACCCCACTTGCTCTTTATTAAGGAGTATTTGCAGCCGGGTCTGCCTGCCTGTAATCTCAGGCAGCGAGACTGTTTCTCAGTTGCTACTGCACTGGGATGTGTTTGAGTCACAGTTTCCCTGCTCACTACAATGTGACAATGTGCATTATCGATTTTGACAGTATGCTCTCAGAGCTGGAATAAAAAAAAAAATCTACACAGCTTCAGAAGAGCAACAGGACCCTCTTTTTTTTTTTCATTTTTGAACACAGAAAATGAGTGCCTATATTCGGATGGCCCTCCACAGCTGATTTTTACCTCACCATTTTCTTCAACCTATCAAAATGCTTGTCTCACTGAAATAATCACAGCACCTTGATTTTGTACTTGCTGATACATTCTTTGATTTCCCATGCTGTCCCTTTCAAAGATGTCTATACTAGGCATACTTCCTCCAGTAGACTTAGGGCTTAAGCAAACCCCACAGCTTGGTTTTTAATGCCCTGGGACTGATGCTTAAAGTAAAGCTAAAAGCTGCCTGAGTTGGCCTTTTGTTTATAGAACAGGATACTGGCTTTGTTGGAGCGGCAAAGCTCCCTTTTACTTCTGTAAGGACTGTTTATCCTTAAACCATAAGCTTTCTTGAGCAAGACCTAATTTTTTGTTATAGGTTTATGTAGCACTTAAAAGAGAATCCTGTTCCTGATGGGGCCCACTCATCACTGCAGAAAACAAATTATTGTTAGTAAACAAAAACAAATCTAGTACTAATGAAAAGCCCTAGAGCTGAAACGGCTGCACTTCTTCATGGAGCTGTGCTACTGTGCTGCTGCTCTTAAGGGGGTTTTATGCTTTAAAAGCTGCAGTGTAATAATAGCAATTTTTTTTGGTATCTAGTTGATGGGAGTTCTGGAGATCATCCTTACAGATTTTCCAGGATCTTACACATATTATTCCATTGCTGTTATGCTGAGATTCAATTGAGTACTTTACGGAGGCTAGACCAGCCCCCAGGCTTGTTTGTTTACTGGACATACCCAGACTCAGCTTCTATCAATGGCTGCTCTGGCAAGATCCAGACATTAGGTACATTAGACAGCTCCCTGACTACGCTGACATCCAGAATATTTTGGCCCATTAAAAAATGCACATTTCCTTTTATAGCGATACTGAGAAAAAATTAATCTCAAGAAAAAAATCAGAATTATTTGGTTCAAAATGAAGAGCTGAATGATTTTTTTATTATTTATTCTTTGGATATTACAGAGCTCAGGCTCCAGCTGGCAGTATACAGAAGAGTGGGTTTATGTTTTGTTTTGTGCCACTGCAGATCCTAACTTAGCTATGAGAGATTCTGGGTATGGGGAACATAACTGGGCAACCATTTGTGGAAAGCAGCAAGATCCACTTGGACTCAAATCTTGTATCTGATTGTTTTCAGCATTTTTACCACCAGGACATAACAGATGTTGGGTCTGTTGGAAGCAGTGTGAATAGTCAAATGTATTTCTTTCAGGTGAATAACATTTGGGGATGTTAGCACAAAAACCCCTCAAAAAACACAAAAACAAAGAGCCAAAAAACAGGTGGCATATGACAGAGCTGTTTTCTGTGCCATGGCTAAAATGTTCCAAATTTCAAGATTAGTTGGAGAATTAGGAATGCCAGGTTTTGCATTTTTTTTCTGAGAAGCCAGCCAAACAGCAGCTTGCCTACAAATCAGCAGAATCCCAAGGAACCGGTACAGGTCTGGCACTTCCCTTTTAAAAAAAAGTCTGCTACAAAGAAGGGCATAAATGACCTATGACATACACAGACATTTTGTCTATGCAACTGCAAGGGCTGTGTAGTTTGACTCCTAAGTCACAAAATATCCATGCACTTGGGTTATGCACTAGCTATCTGGTTTTTCTTTTTCGCATTCAACAATTCAATAGAAGGAAGAAATGGCTTCGATGGCCATTCGTAAGTAATGCTGATTGCTGGCCTCCTATGAGCTTGATGAAGTCCAGAAAATCCATCATTGACTGATGCTTTCCCTGCGCAAAATCGGATTTTTGTATTTTGCTAATCCCCGGTTACAATCTGTGTCCTGCTCTTTGTGATCCACCCTGCAATCAGAATCCAGCCAGCCCAGATGTAACCCTGGACATTAATATAAAATCTTGACGTTGGAAACACAGCGTTTATTAGCATAAATCTTAAATACGTGAGGGAGGTGTTTACTGTGCAGAAACTTTGGGATTTGTCTGGAGTGTTTCCTTGGGCTCAGGAGTACAAGGAGCTTTCACAGGCAAAGCGGCAAACTGGAAGTGGCCTGGAGCTGACACGCTGGAGCACTCACTGCCTGGGCTGGATGGTTTTCTTGCTCTGAGGAGCAGGACGAGGTTGTAGGAGATGCTCCACTACATCCTTTGGATCTTTTTCTTGGCAACAATGAAGGCGAGAGGGGAGCTGCCATTCATTGCAGAAAACAACGCGGCTATGATGGTGAACTGGTAAGGAAAAAAGTGTCTTTACTCTTTAATGGGAGATAGTGTACTCATTATTTTTCTGCAAAAATGAGCACTCTGTTTATATGTTTCTCTTGACTTTATGAATCTCTGATTTAGCACCAGCTTTGTGTCTCCTGAAATGGGCAAGGGAAGGGGTGGATGTCTATAGGATGGAGATGGCAGCCAAATTTAGCAGCTGCCCAAGGCAAGCCTTCCCTCACTTTGTGTCCTTTCTGGAGCACAAGTGGCAAGCTCCAATGTCCCCTTTTTATTTGCCAGTTGGAGCACAAAGTTTTATACATCTTTATGTTTCAGTCCAACTAACTTTGTGCACAAGTGTACGTGTACCTGTTTTCCTGTCTCCTAAATTTCCTACAGATAGAAAAAGGTCCCTAATTTAATCTATACTTAGTATTTTGTCCTCTACAACTCTGCCCATCATTTTTCACCAGGGACACATTATATCACCAGCAGACTCTGTTGGGCTTTGCCTGCAGGAATTGCTCCCAGGCATGATGTCACAGGCTGCCCCTTTCCCCAAACCAAGCCCCTTGCAACCATCAGCAGTGGAAATCCCCCTTTTCTTCATGACAGGCTATTTCACTTCCACCTCTTTCCCCTCCCTTCCCCATGCCACTAATGCTCTCCAGTCCAGTGCATTGTGTAACGTGGTTAAGCCCCCATCCTACTGAGTGCACGTGATCCCTTGTCCCGGCCTCGACCCCCCCGGGAGTCCCCCCCCACCAATGCACACCCAGGGCTGCCCTTGCGTGGGAGCCTTAAGGAGCAGGGGGGCACGGCTCACGTGGATGCCCAGCCTGGGATTAAGGCTTCTTTGCCTCCCTAATGCTGCCACATCTGGCGCCTCCGCTTCCAGCCCGAGAGGGAATGGGAATCCTCGGGGTTTGCACCTCCTCTCCGCCTACGTGGTTCCCCGGACAGGCTGCAGAGCCGTGCCATGACCCCCCCCTGCCACGTGGTTCCATCCAGCAATCATTTAAAAGCGATGATTGAAAGGGATAAAATGCGTGGGTGGTGTTTGCCTCCCTGGGTGGTTCCTCCCACGGGAAAATAAGCCAGCAACAGCGCTGGCAGCCTCAGCGAGGGCGATCGCCAAGAAACTGCGTGAGGCTTCTCTGGCACTCCTGTAAATACCAGGAGCTTGGATGTATCTTCAGCCACAGCCTTGCAATGTACCTAAGAGCCAGCACTTAACCCCCTCAGTGTTTATATGCCTCTGCTCAGCGGCCGTGAACCTGCATAGGATCTCCCTAGCACGTCACATCCCACAGGTGCTTCCCTATCCTTATGGCAAAATAACCAGAGCCTGTGAATCTCCCCTCCTGCTCCAGCCATCAGCAGCCCTGGGATGGAAATATCCCCCTACCTGTACTGGTACTGATGTTTTCTGTGCCCACGGTTTGTCCCATCAGGTGGTACTGGTTAAGTCGTGAGCCGTCTTCGGCCACCACCACGGACGTTGTGGTGCTATTAGTCCACACATAGATCACCTCAGAATTGGGGTAGGCATCTGCCAACAAGGGGAAAAAAAGGCAGTAAGGATTAAAAACCACTGTGTGATATTTTAGTGGATCCTTAAATTATAATGACAGGGAGAGAAGAATGAAGGAGTGAGAGTGAATGGAGAAAAACAAATAAAGATGATATAATCATGGTCCCATATGCCCAGCTCAAAAAATATTAGGTTGAAGCCTTCTAATATAAGAGATGTGTGGGATGGTTTGTAAAAGGCTGGAACAGTGGAGGTATAAATATAATCCATCACAACCACTCAATTTGGGAAAGAGCAGCTCAGACCTATACTCACCTCACTGGTGGCTCCTAAAGCCCAGCAAGCTGCAAAAGGTATTTTGCTGAAGCTCCCCCTCAAAAGGACTCAGACACTTTGACTATCAGGACAACGGGGACCCTCTGTGTCTTGTTCTTTCTCCAGGGTAGAATTCTAAGTGGTGCCATGTGCAAGTGCTGGCTCTGGTGTGTATGCACTGACTGGAATACGTACGTGTGGGTGAGGGCATAGGTCTTGCATGTGGATAAAGGAAGCTGGAATGTGCCTGCCTCTGCCTGTGATGCTGAAGAGCAGACACAGGATGCAGGGGTAAGAATGCATGAACGACAGCAGGAATGGGGCAGGGAGCTGTGAGGAGAAGGCAGGTGTTTGTGCATAGCAGAATGGGTAGTGGTGTGAAAACACCTGCACAACTGCAGATGTGTATGTGATTTCTCTCGTGCTCATTTAGAGGTCCTAGGAATTAAATGTGGTTGTAGTACTGACAACTCATTCTTTCCTCTGTAACGCTGCTCTAACTTTTTATGCTCTAACACCCAGATTGATCATAGTATTATAAGGGAATCTCAGTTTTCTTTTACTGACAGTCAATGCTGGGTTTAGATTTTAAGCCCTCTCTGCAGATGGTCTCAAAAAGCCTAGGAGACAACTCTATATTTAATTACATTTTATTTAATATAAGTAGCTCTCACACTTTTTAGAACTCCTCTATCATTGAAAGCTTTCAGGTCACATTCCTGCAAGCATGTTACAGTAGGCTGGAGTACATTGTACTAAAATCTCTGGAAAGCAGGCAAGGCTTACTCTCCCAATAGAAGGTGAAAAGCAGGTAGGCTTGGAAATGGTCTGAAGTCAAATATTAATCTCTCACCTTCTGCACTTTTTAACTTGGAAGGTAGGAGTGCAGAATGTTTCTTTCTGGAAAAAAACTGACATCCTAGTTCAGGACACATGGTGACTTTCCAGATCAGGACTTGAGAGCCAAGGACAACAGCCTAGGTTGAAGGATGTGTACTCACTCCATCAGACTGCATGTTTTGTTTGCTAAGGCAAGTGAGCTATCTTGGAAAGGTGAAGCTCCATGGAGGGCTTACAAAAAATTCACAGGCATTGGCTCATAGGCAGTGGGTCAACATGAGCTTCTGAGCCACTGCAAGGGCAAGAAATATGGTAAAGTGATCCCTGGATCCAAAAAATCAGGAATGTCAAGCAGAAAATGGGAAGCTATCCCATTGTGTTGCACAATGAACTTCACTTGAATGCTAGACCAGGTAGCAGGGAAGAAAGCAGCACATTCTTTGCACCATTATTAATGCTACTGTGTTGTATGTGGGAGGCAGGGCACTAGGCTAGACACACCTTTGCTCTGACTGTTTATGGCTTTTCATCCACACCTCAGAAAATACAGAGAAATAATGAGGACAGAGAGGGAGAGAGAGTTCAAAAGAGAGTTACAAGTAGCTCCAGGGACTGGGAAATAAGTCATGATTTGAAATTTATGCAGCTCAGCTCATTCAGCTCACTGACAAGAAGCTGAGACATAGCTCAAGCTCTGAGTATAGATACTTGCATACAGAAATCTGAATCTCTTGGACTACTCACAGAAGGTGCCTGAAAGATAGTTCCAGGCAGATTTAGATGAAGAACAGGGCAAAATTTCCTAACTGGGTGGGAGGCTGGTAATTATACAGTGAATAACCTTCTGAGAAAAAAAGTATTATGAACTAGGAACACAATAATAATTTGAAATCTTTTTTTTGTCATGTATCTGATAATTGCTGCTGTATCCAGGGCTGGAGCTGATCCTGGGTTTGGAAGTTGAGAACCTACAAATTTTTCATCCTTTGTTAGCCATGCAGGACTGCCCACATGCCTTCCTTATGCTTATATTTGTAGCTCTGCAGTAAAATTACTGTAATTACATGTCGTGATCTGCTTTGAAAGGCTAAGAAGGGATGTCTTCCCTATTTCAAAATATTTGCATCACAGAAGTCATGGAATTTCACCTTCCCTTTGGAGCTGAGATACTTTATTATCTCTGAGATGATTACAAGTTCAAAATGTACTGTAAATAATTTCAAAGCCAGATCTGGAGAAGACAAGGAGGAGGAGATGGGTCCATTTATAAAAGTGATGCAGAAAGTCCTCCTTTATTTAAATGCTTATCAGGTATATGTTGTTCATGTGCTAATTATCCCCAGGGAATGTGGGATTTGTTTAGGTAGATTTGGGATTGTCAGAAAATTTCATTTTTACCTATGTTACTTCCTATGCAAAGAAAAGCTCCTAACAAAAGCACTGTACTTTTTTTTTTTCTGGGATGATCTAGATGTATCCCAACTCAGCACTTCCACGTCTCTGCAATGATCCCAACCACCAGGATAATTGGGTTTGTCTTGTTTTCTGATAATGATACACATTAATTCATCCTGACTAGATGCTTACCAATGCAAGTACTGTAACCAAATTCACTGAAATTGCAATCACACAGGAATTTAGGCCTGTAAGGCTTAACAAGAACTCAGATGCTTTGGTTCTCTCCTCTGCCTGGCCTGAGGGGCAGGGGAGTCCAAAAATAATTTAACAGCTCTGCTGTGAATGGCAGCCTTTACTGGGTGCTAAAACAGATGCAAGCACAACAGGGTTGGGGGCTCCTACACTGCAGAGTCCAGCAGCTCCCCTTGTAAAATACCTGCAATCCAGAGGCCACAAGTGCCGAAACTCCAGATCTCACAGGTATGCCTATGCAATACTTCATGAAAACAGCAATACTGTTTTCTTTTGAAACCATGTCAGGGAGGGGGGATGCCAGTCCCAGGTCAGCTGGTGAGAAGAGAGAGCATTCAGGCAGGCAAGAGCACAGAACAATGCCAGTCCCTGCCTGGGAGGAAGACTCTTTCTCAGGTCCTTTCTCACAGGATCTATTGTGAGGCTACAAGACAGAGAGCTGTGTCACTGCCAGGCCAGGAGTGGAGTATCCCTGGGAGAAGGGAGAACAGCTCATCTAGAAAAGACTCCTGCACAAGGGCAGGGTGATTATAGCCCCGGCTTTAAGACATAAGAGGGTAACAAACGTGTTCCTGTGGGGCCCAACCCAAACCAATGCAATCTGCAGTGATTTCACCTCCTCGGGGGAAGTCTGTCACATTAGGAATAGCATGAATTTACCCCAATCTAGATATATTCTATTGTGATGATTACATATATGATATGATCCTCATCTATCTTCCATGCAAATATAATAAGACATGGTTTCTATTTTAAGAAGCTCAAATATAAGATTTTTGACTTTGTGCCTCCTTCCTGACTGCACATCAAGTTATCACAGGAAAAACTACCCCATGCTCCTTGGTGTGGCAGCTGACCGTCTCTAGGTGGTCATCTAGATAAACCTCCAGAGGTATAAGCCTGTGTACTTTTAGCAGGTAGATGCATTCCTACTGCAAACCTTGTGCCATATCTTCACAAAAGCCTCAAACTCCAGTTATCCCACATTTGACAACCAGAATCTCCAGCTCTGCAGCTGATAACACCTGCAGTATAATCAGGCATAGGCATATTGAGAGCTGAAACTGTGGGTGTAGTACAGAGTGATGTTACTTTGCTGTTGGGTAGAAGTACTACTGGAGACACAGTACTATTCACTGTCATACCAAATGTTGTAAAAAAACTCTTCCACTTAAGCAAAGCTTCCAGTGGGTTGCCTACTAGCTTTGCTTGCTGGAGCAGTGAAGAGCTTCAGGTCTTGCTGTTTAGAGATATGAGAAAGGTGTACCAATAAAAGGAAATATGGAAATATATCATCTCCTTTACATTACACACAGGGTGGGGATGACTCCCAAAGGGTGATAGGAAAATGTAGCTGCAGCTCTGGGATAGCAAACTGAGAAAAGGATGCTGGTAGTTTTGCAAAAGCAAACTCAACTTCAAAGCCACTGCAAATCCAAGTGAGACTGCTTGGTGTTTATTCTACTTTAAGCAAGTGTATGTCTTCTGGATTTATGAATCCAAATAATTAATCTTGTGTTCTTTACAATCATTTTGTTGTTTTGTCAAAGAAAGGAGGAAGCCTCATTAAAGTACCTTTTCTCTTCTATTCTCACTTCTTTGAAAAATGAAAAAAAAAGTAGCAGTTGAGATGAACAGCTAAAATTACAAAGTACAATGTTATTAAATGTGAGAAAACAACAACAGACATTTATTTCTACTGGACAGTTGATAAATGGCTGCAGGCTTATCACCTACCAGAATGATGAAAGAAATAATATCTTCTCATATATTTATTGACAAGCAGATCTATTTTTCTACATTCTAGCACTCAACATACACCACACAACATAAATAAGTGGTGAAGATGTCCCTTGCTCTTCTCCTGCACTTTCCCTGCTCCTGTATGTCTGGCAAGGAAAGCCAGACATGGTCTTTCTTATGCCAGTGAACAGTGGGCAGGGGAGAGACCACAACCAGAGAGGAATTACATTAAGAAAAAGTCTAGCAAAGCACAGCAGTAAGTGGGTAAGACCTGGAGGATCCCAAGCATTTGCCTTGGCATTGAGGATAGCCACGTTTTCATTTGCAAATGAAACAATGTGAGCAGTGCAGAATCCTCCCTCACATTCAAAAAGTAACTCACAAGCTGGGAGTTTTCTCCTGCCACTTCCCCCACCACAGGGCCGTGGTGGCATCTGTGGCTACTGATGCTACTCCTTCTTGCTTTTCTTTCTCCTCAAATTTGATAGAAATTCCAGGGGAGAGGGGGGGAAAAAAAAAAAAAATGGTGGTGGTGGGGAAGAATGTTTCTTGGCCCCTTAAGTCAAAGACACCTAAATATGGATGGGTGAATCCAAACTTTGAATCTATGACACCCAGATGAATTTCTATGACTGATTTTTTTAAGCTGTAACCCCTGAAAAAAAATCGCCACTGGTATGTGCCAACATGTTTTCATTCCTGCATTACAGGGCATAAAATAAGTGAGAAACAAAGAATCCCTTTTCAAAACACCCCCTAAACCCTTTGACAGACCTCATAAGAAGCATAAAGCAGTGCCTACATAGTTAAGTTAAGGCAGCCTGTGCAGTGTGTTTGGATGCCCACCCAGCAAGCTTGAGGTATGTTCCACAATTGAACAGCTCATTTATCCACAAGCCATGGCTGGAACTTTCCTTTCAGAATTATGCTAGCTGGGTGCTGAATTAACTTAAAGAGATACTGTAGAAAGGTGATTTCTGGTTTGTTTTCTATTTTTTTCATTCCAATTGTGCAGTTACATTCTAAGCTTTTATTATCATGATTTTTAGTACATGCCACAAGGACTGTCAGACTGCCTAATCTTGGGAGTATTGCTAATCCCTGCCAAAGCCTGTTGATTGGAGAAGATGTGCATAAATTGCCAGCCTTTTTAGATACTCTAATTACAATCTGAATACACATACAAATATCTATCTTATCTAACCATTAATGTATTTGACTCACTTAGAGGCTGTTATGTAACTCACTAGTGATCCAGATTTACAGCCTCTCACACTCCTGCAGGCTGCAAAACAGCGCTGCTACTAAGCCATAGTGTACCAGCTTGAATTCTAAGAGTCAGGCTGGATTTCTTGTGGTTTGTGCACAAATACTTTGTAGCCCATTACAAAGCATCTGTCAACAGTTGTGCCTGTGTGACTCAGGCCAGATTTGAGCTCCATAATTGGAATTTCCCATTAAAATGATGATTTGATGTACAAATGAGATCATTCTATAGGAAGCGAAAATTAAAAGCAAATCTAGTAAAAATGTATTTTTAAATATAAAAATAACAACGTGGTGCTGATATGCATGATCTAGGTCTTGAGGAAATAGCTTTTTTATAAAAGTAAATCCTTAATGTAAAATAGCAATTTAAATACTAAGAGAAATGTATTCACATATTAAATGATTAAGAGCCTAAAATAAAGACTTTGCCATAGTGTGATGAATTCTGACATTCTTGGGAGAATTTATGGGTTGTGGCAATTATTTTAGGGACCTGAAATCACTAAAATTGAGACTGATCATTTAAACTGCCATGAGTTTACAGCATACGGATAAAGTGCATGCATGGTTTTAAATATATCACAGACAAGAAGTGTAATGTGTACAAATACATGGGACTACAAATTCATGTAACTGAGTCACAGGACAGCAGGGACTGGTGGATATCTCTGGTGATCATCTGGTCCCACACCCTGCTGAAGCAGGGACACCAAAAGCATTTTTTCCAGCACCATGTCCAGTTAGGTTTTTAATATCTTCAAGATATTCAAATCTCTGTAGGCAACTGTCAATCTCTCTTGACAGCCTGTTCCAATGTTTGGCCCCTCTCACAGTAAAAGCCTGTTTTCTTCTGTTCAGATGGAATTTAATGTTTTTTAATGACCACTGGCCCTTAATTCTGCCAGTGGGCACTACTGAGCAGCACCCAGAGACGTTTTCTTCATTTCTCGTTGCCCAGTCCCTGCTATTTATACAGATGGATTGGGATCCTCTGATCCTTCCCTTCTCCACGCTCAACTCCCCTCATAGCAGAGATGCCCCAGCCCTTCAATGATTGTTGAATCATTGCCCATCATGGCCCTGCACAGGACACTTTCCACAAAGTCCCTATTCTTCTGGCACTGGGAAGCTCAGATTGGCAATGCACTGGTTCCAGATGTGAGTAAAAATTAAATGCCCAGAAGGAAACATTTTTGGAATGACACAGTATCATTGTCTGTGACAACAGAGGACATCCAAGGAGGAAATTATTCATGAAAACTGATGCAACTCATGAGCATATTCATGAAAAGCTATAAGACACCACTGGCTGTAAAACAGGCAGTCCTATCATACTAAAATGCTCATTTCTGTCCTTCCTGAAATTAAAATGAAAATAAAATTTGGTAATGTAAGTAGTATTCTATATGTTTTCCCGATACAGTTTCATTTGATCTTGTTGTCACATTCTGCACGGAAGAGTATAGGATGTTCTGAAAAATGTGCCAGACAGGTCTCAAGAGACTTCATTACTAGGCAACACTAATATACTCTACTGATCATTGCTAAAAAAAAAAAAAAGATCTAAGTTAGATCAAAATGATTCTCTTTCAGAATATAATTTACAAGTCACCTCAGGAAAAGGTGGGAATAGAAATTTGGCTTGGAAATGGAATAGAAGCACAGACTGTACCCACAAGGTGGTGAAACATACAGAACTGAAGAGGTCTGTCAAATTCATTTTGAGACACATAGTCTTGCAAAAGCCATATTCTTTTCCTTTGCAAAGGAAGAAATCAGGTGGAAGGTCTTGTGTAATTTTAAAAGTTCCAGTTAATGGAAGAAAAGTCTAAACACAACCCAACTTTGAGGTCAAAAATATAAAGCGAAGGAAAAAACCCAAACTGAAAGCAACTGGTGATTTTGGAGGTTGGATTCATGATTAGCATAGGCAAGTCTGTTGACTTCTTTAATACAATAAATACTGTTTTCAAGTTGGGACACTAAATCACAGTCATGCTGATGATGGATGTAACACAAATACTAATGAACAGTGTCATCCCAATAATTGAGTCAGGCATTAGCACCCTCAAAGGATGCAAGTGCAGCATTTAAGAAGAGTCCTGAGCTTGCAGTGGTGCAGGGTAACACAAGAATGATCACCATCACCAGTGACAGCAACTTTCTTGCCCCATCATGTCACCCATACCATGGGGGAGCAATAAGAGGGCAGCAGCTACTTCCCAAGCACTGGGATTACAACTGGGAGTGACTGCTTGCTGTGAAATCTGACACATAGGCAGTAAAAACCAGGCATGGCACACTGAACTAAGCTGTGTCTCATGATTGCAAGTTCTCAAGGCTCCACTCAGAAAAGGAGAAAAAAAAAAAAAACCAGCAAGGAAAATGTTTTTCCATGGTGCAGCCTGGAGCAAAACAGCAAACAGATGTGTAGGTGTAGACAACTGAACTCTGCCACTCGTGGTGTGGGATGCCTGCCACAAGCTGACTGAAAGAAGTGCCTAAACAGGGTGTGCTGTGGGGATGTTACACATCCAGTGCTCCAAGGTACCAGCAGCACCATGCCACCCCCCCAGGGCTCCTACTTCCATCTGAGAGCTGAGTTTAGGGAGTGTCATGCCTTCCCTCTTCTGCCTCTTCCCGTTTCTTCCTTTCACTGCAGTCAGTAGTTGTAACACAACCTCTTTCTTTATTTGCAAGTTTAGTGGCAGCTGTCTCAGTCTAGAACTAACCTGAGAATTGATTTTACATCACATTTAATGGTGGCTACACAACAGCTTTTCATATGGAACTTGTCAAAATCTGGTATGCCAGCCTCTGATCCTTTTCTTTTTCTCTTTTATGGCTGGCATTAATATCTACTCTAAGAGGACTAGAGAAACAGAACAGTAGGATGTGCTAGGATGATATTTTAAATGCTAAATATCCTAGGAACGTTTCTGACCTTACGCTGGTCTTTCTAGGCCAGGCATGTGGTAATTCCACACCAGCCAACCAATTTGAATGCTGTACTAACACTTAATGAACTTTGAATTTACAATCACAATATTAGGCACTTATATTAACTGCTTCATTAGGAAAAACAGCATGGTTATGAGGATGATGTTAAGACATTTAATTTACTTTTTGTGAGGCAAACAGAAGTATCCTCCAAAGTGTGGCAGATACCATTACTCACTTTGCATAGTACCTTTACAAAGACTAAGCTAAGCACCTTTGCTTAATCTTGATTGCAGTGGTCCCCTCCTTTTGCAAGCTGCCACTTAATATCAGCAAAGCTAACATGACCTGCTCTGCAGGAGTGTCACTGGAGTTTCTTCTGAGAAACACAGAGTGAGTTTTAGAAAATACTCCAATCAATCTTGTTGTGGTGGATGCCTTCACAAACATGGTCTTTTTGGCCACACGTAACATCACAGAATGAAACTGTAAACTCACTGTAATCTACAGATATTCTTCTCACCCACTAAGTGGCATCAGGGACTCAACCATCACAGTCAGTGATCTGCTGAGCTTACCATTCAAAGTACCCTTACTTATAAATCTGTATGTCCTGAAACCAGCTGAGAGTGATTGGAACTACTTGCACAGCTAAATATATACCTCTGTTTCTGAATCCTATCCCTTAATGAAGACATTTACAAATCTTAGAAGTACTGCTACATTAATAACACTGTGTGAACGTGTAATCAATAGGTATGCAGAGAGAGCAGGCTGAAATATTATTATTCAAACACTTTAATACTGCCTTGAAACTGCAATCACAAGAACTTACTCCCTATGCCAAAGGTGCAGTCATCTAAACCTCTGAAGATGGATTATCGACCTCTGCTCTGGGGCACAGTGCAGCACTGTATTTCAGAGAAGGGGACAGAATCTCCTGAGCTGCAGTGATGGACATGAGGAGCCTCTCTGAGGAGAGCTGTTGCTGACCAGGAGCACTGGATCCCACCTGCTCTCTGCTAGAGTACTCAGACACACATCCTCTCTTTGGGAACTGTCCCCTCCCAGTCCCTCTAGAGACCCAGATCCAAAGGTGCTTACGATCTCATTTTCTCTGTGCACACATAAAACATCTCCTTATTTACAGCCATCAGCTGACCTATTTTAGGAGGAGATTAACCTGAGCCTAAAAATATCTGCTTCTCTCCCCTAAGACGGTGAGAGCAATCAGCTCAGCTGTATATATTTACCCTACAAAAATATAAATTTAGGAGAGAGGAATCCCAGCTTTGCTGACATATTTAGCCCTGGGATGTTTTCAGCAAAATGGCTGGCTGCTAGCACAGGCTGGCTGTAAGGAAACTTTCAGTGGCAATGATGGCGAGGGAGGAAAAAAGAGAAGGCTTATGAGGCTTTCCTTCTTCCCAGTTCTCTTTCCTTCTCATTTCTTCATGGGGGACAACGTGAAACAACTGTTTCCTTTGAAGAAGCTTGCTGGGCTGGGACTGCGGCAGCACTAGATGACAGCTTGGACTAGCTTGGCTCTCTGTGCAGGAGAGGAGGCTAATGAGGTTCCAGCAATTTAGGTGGAAGACTTCCTGGCCCACCAGAGACTGAGGTGTCATAAAGGAGCTGCCAGACTAGAAACTGAAATCCAAATTTGAGCAGCGTCTTACAGCTTTTTTCCTTCCCCAAAAACCCTAGGCAAGTAATTTTGTCATTAATGTACTGCAGTAGCACTGGGAGGCTCTAATTGAACCTAGGGACCCATAACGACAGAGGCAATAAAAGCAAGTAATGAACCACTCTGTCTTTGCTCAGAAGAGACTGTAATTGCTCTTTGCTTCCTTTATGCCCACCTGCAAAATGCAGGCAGCAGAGACCTACCAACCTCACACGGGGATCATGAGAACGATTCCAGAAATGTTTATGAAATGCTTACAAGCCATGGAAACAGCCATGTTAGAAAATAAGAGACATTAAAAACTTGGCTTTTAAAGCAGCGGAGCAGTATCTACCCATTTGTCACATTTACAAATAACATCCCATTTGCCAATGGTATAGCCCCATGATCCATCTGTAAGCCTGGTGCTGCTCTCTGGGGCATTACGAGACCAGCAATGTCTCTGCAGGTTTGCACCCAAAGGCCATTTGAAATCTTAAGCATATTAAGCACAGTCTCTGCGTTTTCTATTTTCTGACAACTCATATTGATTCCCTGTAATCAGGCAGTTGTGCAGCCTTGAAATTTAGGCTGTAGTCTCCAAAGTGGGAAACGTGCTGATGTTTGTACCATCAGCAAGCACCATGTGGCTCCACCACAATCCTGTCTAGACCGCTTTCATGTGAGACAAAAACACCACTGCTGAGTAGCTCCACACCAACCCCTACCCCTGCCTGAAGTTTTGTTTCCTTGAGCTCAAAACTGCCACCATTTGAGCTTTTCTTCCCCAAATAGCCTGAGTATGTGAGCCACCTCATGACGAGGAGGCTGCTCCCAGGGCAGGCAGAGTGCAGCCTTTCAGCACTGGCTGCCCAAGGGGCTCTTCGCAGCTGCTACAAAAGCTGCTGCCGGCACCCCCCAGGAAACACTCCGTACTGATCCAAAAACAGGGGCTTTGTTGAGGATGATCCTGCCTGCATGGACACTGCTCTCAGCTGGTAGGGTGCCAAGCCCTCGGTCGCTGCACGTCAGCAGTTTGCAGCTGGGGCTCAGCACTGGCTGCAAGACGTCAGGAAGACAACAGCTTGTGTTCTTTCTGACCTCCCCTTTTCACTCTGTTGTGAAGCTAAGAGGGAAGAACTCTTCTGGCTGCTACAGAGTGCGTCACCTGAAGTAGGAGCTGACTGACCCAGAGCCGGCCACTATTCTGCAGGAAAGCCATCACACAGCCAGGGGGCTGGGCTGCCATTTTAATGTATTTTTTAAATTATCACAGTGCAGACATACAGTAACCATATCTATATGACAAAGTCTTTGAAAAGTTAAATAGTGAGAGAGACTGCAAGTGCTTAAAGGATATACTAGCAGTTTCTTTATGTCACTATAATGGGTGAAGAAAAACTGACTGATCTGATCATTTTAGGGAGTCCTTTTCCTTTTTATCAAAATAAAAGGTATACTTCTATGGCAAACCTTCCAGACAAATGGTAAGTTATGACCATACTCATTTGCAAGTAATGCAGACTGGGGTCCTGTAACAACATCTGCTGCAGAAACCCACCACACAGTCCAGGCCCAGAACCCTGTGTTTCAATTTCTAAGTAAATTCCTGGTAAGAAATCTTCTTACATCTCTGGAATACTTGAATATGACATTATTTTCTTTTGCACACCATTCTTGATGAATTTCCTGCCCTTTGAGTGTTCTGGGCTACATTGCTCCACCCTGACTGTGGGACCTAACCACCCAAAATTTTGGACTAAAGAAGCCATATTGCTCTACATACATGTCTGAAATGACTATAAGCTATGTGCAATGACCTGTGAGAAGGCTTAAGTGTCTGTTGTTATAACCCACTGCACTCAATGCAGAAGAAACATCACAGTTCATACAAGATGCTTGAAGAAGTGGTAACGTTGTCTCTATACTGCAGAGCCCTACTGACTGTTTCATTGGGATCCTTTGAAAAATGGGACTTCTGGCAGAAATAGCTTAAATAGTCATTAGGAGAGATACAAATGCTCACCACCAGTATAATGTAACACCTAACTAATCTACAGCAGTGACTTTTTTTTCTGAACAAAGTATGGGTTTGTATTTCTGAACAGAGAAAAATTGACTTCTAAGTTGCTCTGACTAGGGTATGATACACTTACCTACATGAGATAGCACTGCAGAAAAATAGGAACTTCTAAAATATGATTCATCTCTCCTTAGGCAGATTTCAAAAATAATTCTAATGAACCTCACTGCAGAAGTACTTACTTCCTTTCAATGGCCATAGAGGGACTCTAGATAACTAACTGGAGCATATTTTTCAACCTGAAATCGTCACAGAGCCATCCCATCCATTTCCTAGAGCTTTGCTGTCAATACAAGGCTTTTGATATGGGCTAAATCCCTGTTCTCATTCTGCACTAAAAGATTTAATTTTTTAAACAACACAGCCCCGTGATAGGTGATCTGTCCATGACTCCAAGGAAAACAAAAGCAAATAAACAGCAATACCATTAGGTGGTGTCCACCCCCTCCATTCATTCTAAGGATTCCACAGAAAATTAGTTCAGGCTAGATGCCTGTGCTTTACCAGCTATCTATACTTACGTAGAACTACAAAAATGGTCCAACACAGTTTCCAGACTGCCTTTTTGATACTGCCACAAGCATGTCTTTCATTGTGTCTGGAGCCCCAGCTTCTAAACAGCTAAAAATAAGAGGAAGAGTATGCTAACTAAAGACATGTTTGGTAGCTGGGGTTAATATAGGGTTGAAAGAGAGACAAGAAAAATACATCAAACGCTTTAGAAATATTTAGTTTTAGTATTCACCTAAATTTACCTAATTTTAGTGATTCAATATCCATTGCAACGGAGGTGTCTAAGGAAGCAGTGATAAACCTTAGCAAAATGTAACAGAATATATTACCTTTAGTGAGCAGAATGCCACCAAACCTATGCATTCCCTATTAGCTGACTTGTCCCTTAAATTGCAAAATCGCAACTTAGTCTTGAACTTGGCTGCTCAGCATTTCACAGAGGTCCTCCCTGGCTCTCTCCACGTGTCCTTGCACAGGGAAGGCACTAATACATCCCAGGAGAGTCAACAAGCTGTGCTGACTCTCTGCTTTCAGGAATAGATACGAGGAGCCTCTTCTGTCCAGCTACAGGGACAAGCAGCAGAAAAGCTCTGCCTCTACATATGAGACTGCAGTTCCAGCTGTCCCTGAGAGAAACCTATGAAAGGCTTCCTAAGAGCCATTTCCACTTTTCAAAGCCTCTTAAAATTAAAATTTGTCTTAATTTATTATTCATTTAATTATACTCTTATACAAGACTTACACATAGGTTTTGAGAGGCCAAATATATTATTTATCTCACTTTACTAAACCAGAATTAAAGTCTCTTTAGAAGGACACTGTTTTCAAGTTCTCTCTCCATACTTGCAGTGTTCCTGCAGCTCTTGTAGGTGCTAATGGGGGAAATACAAAACCAAGACAAACCCTGTAGATGTCTTTACCTCAGTGCCTTCTCTGCATTGTAAGGAAATATCAGGGAAATTTTCTTAAAATACCTTCTTTTTGGAGAAATTTCTCACTGGCTACAAGTGAATGGATAGTTTGTGAACAGTGAGTGCCTTAATGTTCAGTGTTGCAATAAAATCTGGGAACTTGGTGAAGTTACTGTCTCCTCATTACTCTGACTTCACCACGCTTATTAGAGGAAAATAATTTGAGTACATCTCCTGCGACAGAAATAGCTTGTGCACTTTCCTTTATCAAAAGTCAAACTGTGACTTAGTTTGAGGTGTTAAAAAGGAAGATGTACATAAACTATGTTAGCTACTATCTCCAGACACTACAAACTGTTTCCTTACCAACAGCTGGAAAGCTCACTTGTTGATCAACAGCGCTCAACCTTGGCCATCTCCATGGACTACTTAAAATTCATCAGGAATAAACACAGGTCCTCTTTTTCCTGTGCTCATGAGCTTGGGGATCTCATTATTTTCAGAATATGCATTAACTCTCTACTTTAAAAATAGTAATGGGAGGGTTTTTTTGGTGCTGAGTGACTAGTGGGCAGCTGCTTCATGTATTTATCCATTCCACAACACAAGAACTGATAACTCCATGTACTCAGGCACTGTGTCTTCAAGAGAGAGTTGTCATAAATAGACTCCACCTTACGGTATTTGATATTGTCAAAGCACCCATTAACAGCAATTAATTAATTCATCTTTGGGGCAACCCCGTGAGCTAGGTAACACCGATATAATTAACACAGGAGTAAAATGAGATTTAGGAGTTAAGTCAGTTGCCTGGGCAGAGGCCTTCATGGTCTAGTGGATTAGACATCTGCCTCTCCAACCAAAGAATTTGAGTTTAATCCTTTTTCTGACATTGATTTGCTGCATGACCTTACGAAAAGTCAATTAACTTCTGTGTTTCAGCTGCCCCAGATATAATGATGCTTACCTACCTGGTGACACATGGGCATTTGGAAACTGTACTAAATTATACTCTTAATGTATTCTTAGGGACTGTCAGTGGAAGAGGCAAAACATTAAAGCTAGGAAGCTTTAATGTCCTTGCTATTTTATCTAATTCTTCCTCCCCACACCAGAAATAGCCTGGAGTTAAGATCAAATTTCTTGGGTTAAGGTGCTCCTAGTGAAACTGGTTCTGGCATCAGGAATTTTCATTACATCCTGTTTGACCAACGAACTTATTTAGAGTACAGGTCAGCACTGGTACAGGTCAGGCCTTTAGGGAAAATGGAAAGTTATTTTAAATTTGGCCATGGAAGAAAGCAGCACCCTTCTCATGCTACTGTGAGGTAATGAACAGACTGTCACAGCAATCCCCATCAAGCAATCTGGATTCAAAGGGAGCAGAGCCTGCTGCAGGCACCCCTCGAGCCTGTGCTCATGCATCACCCCCAGTTCCCTCTAAATGACACTTCTGCAGGATAATTTCTACAGGTGTCCTGACCCCTAGCAGGGATGTAATCCCAGAGGAAAAGCACCTGCATACATGCACCCCTGGAGCAGAGCCACCTGATTTTGCCATCTTGGAGCAGTGGGGAGCTCTGCTTAGGAGGACAACTGAAACTTACTCTGTTCATTTCATTAGAAGCTGTCCCTGAACTTTTGTCCTCTCCACCACATGCCATGGAGTGTTAAAAAAATACCATTTCTGTAGTGGGCATTTGAACTGCCCAGCAGGCATCTAGGTTGGCAGCATGCACAAGTAACTGTGTATCATATTTGTACTGTGTACTTCATGGGGCTTTTAATTATTTCTACAAAATATTCTGTTTCTACGTATCATGTTTCCTAGGCCCATAAAATCTCCCACAATTCTAATGTAGCAAGAAGTCAGTCAAATAGGACATAAGAATTCAACATTTACCTTTATTTATGTGAGAAAGATTAATTTTCCTTCTCTCGTAATGAAGGAAACATCATGCACTTTTTGCCTTTTGCCTGTTGAATTATAGCAAACATAGTGAACGCTCATGATGCCAGAAAATTAATAAACCTGCTCCTGCCTCTGCTGCAACACTGATCACTTCTCAGCATCCTTTCTGCTGCTGATCTGCCATGAGCCAGCTCTTTCATTTTGCTGCCCTGCTCTCTCCATCCTCAGGCTGGTTAGCACCAGTTTTTTCTCCACCCTCCCAGCTCCATTGATAATGCGTTTAACATTTACTTTGATGGTATTCCTTGAGGCTTTTCAAAAACCTTTTTGGAAAGAAGACCATTAAAAAAAAAAGCCTTTAGGGAAAGACAGTGAGGAAAGCTAAAGCAGAAAGGGTATGTGCTTATGCATCATATTCCCCTGTAGGCTTTGTCTTGCTGCAAGCCTGGAGGTGACTCAATGCAAACCCATACTGCTATAAATAGGGAATAAATATTGTCCTCGCCTAAAATACACCTGGACTAGTTCAATAAACCCTGACTTACTGGCTGCTACTTGTACAAACATATGCATATTAAATCCCAATAAATTACTAGGGAGCTCTCAGTTCAGTAATACAGATATTCCCTAAACTGAAAGACTGTCTATAGCTTGTCCCTATATATTTACTTTTTATAGTGGTGTGGCTAGCACAGACCAAATGGTTCCATGTCTATCCACTGTGAAAGAACTTAAACGTGACTTGTAATACCTTATAAATGTATTCTAGGATTTTATTTTGAGCATGGCAAGGAGCATAAACTAAAACTCTATTCACCCCTCACAGGCCTAAAATAGAAATCCTTAGTGCTGGTTTTGACACAGATTAAAATTACCTGTGTGCTAAGAGGTGATTAACATGTAACACATTTGGCACTAGCAGGACATATAATTACATTCAGACAGATTACTGGGCACTCCTTCTAAGCATTTGTAGCTTATCTTGTAATGTTATCTCATGTACTCACGTGTTTGATTGGGATGCCTTTTTTTTTTTTTTGCTCTTACCATGTGGAGAGTTAGAACCTTACTGCACCTCATCTACTAATACATGGAAACATCCATTTAACTTTAAGGTTGAGCTTCAGATCTCTGCTGCATCAGGCTCTTTGTTTAAATACGTATGTTTTAGTATTGCAGATTTTGCAAGATTTCACAAAACTGTTATACAACATACCAGTTCAGTAGTCTAGACTACATCAACTGATGTAACTTCATCTATTGATAAACCATACATAATAACAGGAAGGACAACTTTTTTTCTTTGTCTTATTAATTCTTTCCAGTGGCTTTTGTTTAACCTGACAATTACAGTTTCCTGTGAGATGTTTTCCCATTTTCAAGTTCAGAATTAAATGGGTGATTTGCATACATTTTTTTTAAGTGGAATGTAAAGGTGTCTGGACCTTCAGATTTATATTGGCTTTGCTGTAAACTAATGCTGCTGAAGTCAATGAACTCACTTGAACCTGCACTGACCTTGTAAAACACTGGTGGCTATTTGGATGAAGCAGAATGTATCTGGATTGGAAGAGAGAAAGGAAATCAGCACATCTAAAGTTTGGTAATGTGGTATATATACTGTAAACAGTGTTTTTACTTCTTAGTATGATCACTAGAAGACAATGTATAGTCAGTATTAAATCAGGGCAGATACAGACGATAAAGGCAAAGCTTAATCTTGCTGGGATTAGTGGCTCTAAATTGATACGGCTGAAAAACACTGCAAAATGCTGAAGTTAGGTGGCTTCAGGGGCTAGCAAAATGCCTTGCCTGGTAATTATCAAAAGTCTTCAGAGACAATGATTGCACCTGGAAGCTCTGATTTGATTACAAAAAAAAAANCAGTAGCCTCATTTGTACTTTAATTAAGAGCTTTGTTTTTAAATATAACCGTCTGATTCCCTGGGGTTATTTTTAAAGTAAGCTGCTGGCAAGGCAGCAGTGTGGTGGATTAGAGGCTTGGAATTGAGGAAAAATCATCGTTCAGCATACAGTTTAGAATAATGTGTGCATATATACAAATACACGTGTATTAAACATCATGTAACAGGATACAGGACTGGATTTATTAAAGCCAAATGGAAAGATATTTCCTCTTTTAATATTCTAGATCTCTTTTAATATATGTGATGCAGATATTGCACTGCAGTCTGATTCATGTAAATACCATAATAATTGCACATCAATCTGATCAGTACAGTGAAAGCTCTGGTTTACTTCAAATGGAAAACCAAGTTATCAATTTAGCTGTCTGCATCTAGAACTTCATCTAGCAGTGGCTGTTACACTTGATGTGGATTTATAAGTCATATCACCCATCAACTCACCGTTTATCTTGGAGTATGCAGGCATGAGCTGAAAAGCACAGCAGGCCCAGATAAAGCACAATCATGGAAAAAAAGCAGCAGGGTAGCATCAAGGGGGGCAGAATGGGGATGTGTAAAGAACCATGTTAAAAGGAGAGAGCTGGGGGGGAGGGTGAAAGAGCTGTACAAGACATATCTGAACATGAGAAGCCAGAAAATGGTATTTTTCTAGTTCTTATTACAGAAGAGAACTTACAGCTTCCAAATTTTAATGGGCAAGCATGTGCATCCATGGGGAAATCTTCAAGCTGCATGGGACATTCAGCAGAGATGGTCAATCTGTGGGAGAGTAAAAAGAAAACACATCATTTTTGTTTTCCCTGTGCTTTTCCTTTAGGCCCCTCACTGCACTAAATGAATGCTGACATAAGCACTCTTTTCCTGAAGGCTCCTTGCTCCTGCTGAAATCACAGCAACCCCCTGTTAAACTGAATGTGAGATAAGCCAGGTGGACCACTCTGTGGGCATGCCCTAGGCATTATCTAGTAACCTTGAGGCATGTGAAATGATTTCATTTATGTAAGCTGTCCCAGTAAGATCATTCTTTCTTATTAGTACATGAAGAACTCCTGTGATGGAGTTTCTGCTATATACATTATACTTACCTGCTCGCTGTAGATACTACAACTGGACTAGGAATTTGATTCCTGGGTCAAATATCACTGTTACAGACATAAAGAATCACTGACTTTATATGTAGATGCAACTATTTAAATCCATTAAATAGAAATTTACAAATAAAAGTATATACCCAATTATAGCGATATATAAAGTTATATATAACTAAGGACATATATGCATCACTTTATATAGCACTACAGTTAACCTGTCTGGAAATCACATGGTATTGGGGACCATTTCAGTTCAACACACTAAGAATTACCTGGGCATCTTGTCAGGCAAAAACAACAGGGTCAGCATATGCCTAGGGAACCAATTCTATCCTGGACTCTCCAGCCACTATGTGGAAATATTTCATCTAGACTGGACATAGGGGTAGGGAAGAAAAAACCCTTAGGCAAATATATAGATGTTTCCCATGGATGTGCTGCATGACTGACAGATCAAGCTGAAGACTAAGAATAGTCTGAGGTAAATTTCTGAGCAGTGTAATATCAGTTATATTGACATCAAATGCATCAAATATATCAAATATCTCAAGAGAACCAAAACTTGCTTCTAGAACTAGGAGAATCTGTTTTGTTTATGCCATTTTAATATTTGCATAATACAGACGGTTTGCTCAGGATAGTGAGGATGAAAATCTCATTTTACATTATGAATATCTTTATGGCTTTCTCATTTTATGCTGTCATTCCACCTCAGAGGCAACAGCCCAGAGACATACACAGCTCTACAGACTGCCTGGTGCTGGGGTGACACAGGGCTCATTGTATCCCTGTACAGTGTCATTCGCTAGTGATCATATTCTGAGGATGAGCTGGGAAACATGAAGAGAAAAAGGCAAAATGCACACAGTAATAGAATATGTAAAGATAATATGCCATAGAAAGCTAAAGAAAAAGAAATCCAGTTCAGAACAGAGATAATTTACCATTTGGTAAGAACAATATAGAGGGTACAATATAGAAAAGAAATTACTGAGGCCTGAGATATCTGCACTTAAGCAAAACTCTTCTTGAGCTTTATTTTTGTAAAAGATATTTTAAGATCACTCAGATATGTAGATGTCTGCAGTGGAGACTGCCCTTGGGCACCAAAGCCAGCAAAACCAAAGTTACTAAAAGTAGTGTGTGGATGAATTTAATAAGCTAGTTCTAGTAATGCCAGAACTTACATCCTTTTCACAAAAATCATTCTAATGGGGACTTGAAAGCAAGCCTGCCATCCCTCCAATGCATCATTATATTTTCCGTGTTAAGCACTGCAAATTTAACCACCTTGATAAATTAGAAACCTTGCTCCAGGAGCCCATAAGAAAGCTGATGTGTTTTGCTGCAGTCCACCTCCTGTCTGTCTACCAACAGTTTAGGCATGTCATTTCAGAGCTGCAGCTTGACAACATTTTAATATACACACTTGTCATCTGCAAACATTGAAGGAGGGGATGCCTATATCCATCTTACAAAAACAACAGGTGTAGAATCAGGAAGTGAAGGAATATTCAGTGCAGAATTATGCATAAGACCTTCTGTTTTATCTCGCTGTCTTATGAATTGTGTCCTGCTGCCTGCATCTCTGGAAATAACCTTTGTGTGTAATGAGGAAGGTTGTAGACATTCATCAACTATAAGCGTGGAAGAGAAGTGAAGATGAGTTGCAGAGACTGTGACCTAGCGGAATTTAATTAAGTCCCTCCAGAAATCATTTTTGCCTGTCTTAAATAAAATGGTGGCAGATAGGCTGGAGGGCATCTGGCTGCCACTACCTGACTCAGAAACCACAAAGATTCTTGTGCTGCCAGAGTCTTGCTACTCCTCTGTCCCCTCTGTATTCCTCATCCAGCAAAAGGCACAATATCCCTTAAAAGGGTGCTGCCTGCTGCAGTCTTCTGGGTCTAGCCTGGGGATAGGGAAAACAAAGTTTAGGAGCTGTTACTGTGCTTGGGGACAGCCCTTCCTTTCACTAACATGAATTCTTAGGATTAAAAATTCCTTTTGCTCCCTATCAGTGATATCTGCATGCCTCTTTCCCATGCCCCTCTCCTAGGACCACTCCTAGTCTAGCCATCTTGAAGAAATTAACTAGCTCTACCTATTTGTTACACGCTATTAACAACTATGTAGTTGAGCCTCTTAGGTGATTTTTAAGTGCTCAGAGAACACTCTCCCAGAAACCTCTTACAAAAGGGTGCATTAACCAAGGCTTTTGAAGTGTCTTGTAATGGCCAATGTGACAAAAAACTTAACAGAGAACTTGTAAGAAAACTTGACTGTGGGTTCTGATTCACAGCACAAATATCACCACCCTGAATTTCTGCAGGTTCTCTGTGCCCAACAGGAACTGGTTTTCGTGACCATGTGAGGACCTGAAAAACAAAGTCACTTAACTGACTCCTGGTTCAAAGAGACTAGATTTTCTACTGCGTAGAGAAATAAAAGCAGCACAGCAGTCATCTACACTCTGGGGGCTGGAAGCATGGATTGCTGCATACAGATTTGCTCTGAGATGCAGAGTACAAACTATACATTCAGATCATAGCCCCAGGAGTCTCAAAAAATTGATATCTGGGTCTACTCCTTGAAATATCACCTGCAGTGATATTTGCACACTCTGGCTTTTAACACTGTGATAAAGCTTAGGGACCCTTTGTATATTCTGGTTTACTTAGCTGATTATTATGCAGTCCTTGGTCACAGCCGGCATGCCTTCATGCTTATCAAACCTGATTTTCTTCAATGACAAGGTAAGCCATCTAGTTGATCAAGGGAAGCCAGCTGATGTCATCTTTTTGGATTTCCATAAAGGTTTTGCTACTGCCTCTCACAGCATCCTTCTGGACAAAATGTCCAGCACACAGTTGGGTAAATACATCATGTGAGGGGTGAGCAACTGGGTTGGACACAAAGGGTTGCAGTGAATGGGATGACATGAGACTGGTGACCTGTCACCAGTGGGGCTCTATCTTAGGTCCTGTGCTCTTCAACAGCTTTGTGAATTACTTGGATGCAGGACTGGAAGGGATACTAAGCAGGTTTGCAGATAATACAAAACTGGAAGGAGCTGTTGCCTCCCTCAAAGGCAGGGAGGCCCTGCAGAGAGACTTCAACAAACCAGAGGGCTGGGCAATCACCAACAGCAGGAAGTACAACAAAGGAAAGAGCTGGATTCTGCACCTGGGATGGGGCAGCCCTGGATATATGGACAGACTTGGGAATGAGATGCTGGAAAGCAGCACCATGGAAAGGGACTTAGGGATCCTGATCAAGCTGAACGTGAGTCACCAGTGTGCCCTGGCAGCCAGGAGGGACAACTGTGACCTGGGGTGCATCAGGCACAGGATTGCCAGCTGGGCAAGGGAGGGATTGTCCTGCCCTGCTCTGCACTGAGGCAGCCTCACCCTGAATATTGTGTGCAGTTTTGGGTACCACACTCTAAGAAAGATATTAAATTATTAGAGTGCATCCAAAGGAGGGCTATGGAGATGGTGAAGGGCTTTGAGGGGAAGTCATATGAGAAGTGGCTGAGGGGAGCCTACAATTTCCATGTGAGGGAAAGAGGAGGGGCAGGCATTGATCTCTTCTCTGTGATGACCAGTGACACAGGACCAGAGGGAATGGCCTGAAGTGGTGTCAGAGGAGATTTAGCTTGGATATTAGAAAAGGGTTCTTCACACAGAGTGTGGCTGGGCACTAGAACAGGCTCCCCAGGGAAGTGGTCACAGCAGCAGCCTGACAGAGTTCAGAAAGCATTTGGACATGTGGTGTGATTCTTGGGAACGGTCCCATGCAGCAGGAATGCACTTGATGCTCCTTGTGGGTCTGTTTCAACACAGCATATTCTGCGATTACAAAATTGCTTCCAGTTTCCATTTATTTAAGGAAGAGAAAGAAGGGTTGGGCATGCATACATGAAATAGTTTTTGCCTAATCCTTTTAATATGGGTGACTCCAGAATGATCTTCCTGTGCCCAGTGCAGCACAGTTATCTGAACCAGAGACAGTCACCAAAACAGGATTTTTCTGTCACAGCACACACATTGCTCAAAAGGCAGTTCTTTCCAACAGAATTATTTAAAAGCTTCCCTCCTCCACCATCATTCTGTCTTAATAAAAGCCCTGTGGGATTAGTTTCACTCAAACAGGGTCTATGACAAGATTACAAGCAGCTGTTAATGGTCCTTTGCAATAGGAGAATGAAACTCTGATTTTATTGAAGATGATGGTAAAATTCTCCCTGACTTGAATGGGGCCACTATTCACCCAAAAAATGTAACAAACCCTGATGATAGTTGCTGATTTATTAATGACAAAAATTTGTTTTCATAATGCTCCAAATACTCACACTGCTATCCAAGTGTTAATCAACCAACAAAATCCTATTGTGTACCTTAACTATCTGAAAAAAAAAATTAGGTCTTAAAATTATTTAATCTATCACCTATAATTGTACATGAAAGCTTTATCAAAGCTTCATTATGTACAGCCTTTACTTTAAGAACATAAAGTGATTACTGACATTCTGTTTCAAGACACATAAACAAATATCTAAGAAAAGTACAATTCAAGCAGCAAGACTTGTTCACTTCAGGAAAGTCACCTTCAGCCATTTCCACTGGGAATTAAGCATGACAGTGCTTTCAAGAGATTGCTCCTTTTTAGCAAGAAAGAAAAGAAGGAGGTGTTAAAATCAAGGATGTGGCAAGAAAATAAATTCGGATATTAGGGAGGCACACATTTGGAGTAAGTTGCTTCAAGGTGAGGTGAGAAACCTCAGTAGCAGCCCCCGAGACAGGAGGCACCCTGTCCTGCAAGACCCTGTTTTAGGTCACTGCAGGGACTCCTCAGCTGTTCCCATGATCTCTTCAGTGCAAGAAGCACCTGTTCCTACTTGTGGGTAAAGAGAGGGGGAACTGAGCATCCTTCTCCTACCCTCTAAGTGCAGGAAACATTTTCCAATGTGTTATCTGCCACAGACAGCTGCAAAACTTGCTTTTGCTTATCAGCTGCTAACTTTAATATGAAAACAAATTAAAACAGAGAGCTCTAGAATGAGAGGGGAGCAGAAAGGCAGAGTCACCAGTGGCTTTTGGGAGAACTTAATTCAAGATAAATGTTGAATAATAAGTTACAGATGAAGCGGACACAGGAACTTTTGTTGGCACTGAGGTACTACGGCCAAAGAGATACGAAGTTTTTCTGCCTATTTGCATTAATCCTCAAAGCAGCTCCATCTTCTTAGCTATTTATTTCTGTGCACTACCCTCAACCCTGTTTAAAGGCGGCATTTAAATTTTGTGCTTTGACCCCACCTGTGCTGGCAAACAGTACCTGCTATGGAGCTCAGGTGAATCCAAGTGCTCTTCCCAGCAGGAGACCAGCCATTTTCCTTTATAAAAGGCAAAATATTTGCTTGAAAGTCACCTAACACCTACCTCAACCTATCTTCCCAACATCCCAGAAAAGAGTTAAGTGGATGCAGCCTTCCAGTGGGCTTGTTGGCTCCCTGAGAAGGGAGACTTCAGGGCTGGATCAGACTCTTTTCAGGAGCCAACTCCAGGAGAGCTTCCTGGGGTACCTGCTCCAGCAGGACCTCAGCAGAATGACTTGAGCCCTTGTGGTATCTCCAGTATGCCCTCTGACACACATGGGGCCAGGATAATAATGGAGTAAATGGTTTGGGTTGTTTTTCTCAAACTGTGAACACATGGTTAGCTTTGTGAAATTATTCATTTGACCTTGATTGATGACAGAACCATTCAGCTGTTCTCCCACTCCGGTGTCTTGGGAACACTTCAATAACCAAACTTCTATTTCTTTCAAAAGGTTTTAAAGCAACGCTTGTTTCAGGCCCCAACACAATAACTGTATAGTCCAGGGATCTCATGTCTCCCTGTGTTCCTGAAGTAAATGTAATATGTCCCAGTATAAGCATATATATTGCATATATATATGCATATAGAAGCATATGTATACAGACACACACACACGTATAAATATATATGAAGACCTTTCTCAGTTCTGAAGCACTTGCCACACAATCCTAACAAACCCTGTTGGTGGTAGTGGGTTACAGAACACCACACAGGAATGTTAGAATGTGGACAGATATTCACCCATGGAAACACAATGGCTGTAAGAGTCACCCTGAAACCTGCCCCTGGCTGGGTGATTGCCAGCAGCCTGGCCCAGGGGGCCAAACACTGCTTTGCTCATGAATTTCCAACGCCTTCTTGGGAAAAAACGCCAAAATATGGATTCAAGACCTTGATCTCCATGTCCATGTGGGATGTGGAGGCAGTTCACCACTGCTTCCTACTTATAAACACTGATCTCTTTGGAATACACCAAATAAAGCAAAGAACAGAAAGTATATCTAAGACTAGAGTGAGGTGGCCTGCAGAAATTTGTCTTAGCCCATTTCACCTTCATAACCACTCTGCCAAGAATACTATGATGTCCCAACTTTCCTATGGTGCTGAGATGTGCTATTATTATGTAACAACGAAATGTCCTTTAAAATGCTACAGGGAAGGGACTATGGAAGACTAAGAGCTCCAGTCATTGACGCTTTTGGGAGCTGTGAATACATAATTCAGATGCATGGTGTACTTGACAGCAAAACTCTCATTTTAAGCAAACAAAATCCTCAGCAAAGCTTCTGCTGAAGTGTGAAACAAGACTTTAATTGCCTAGATGAGCTGTGCTGAAGACAAAGATATTGTGATGTGATCTGAGGCGGCAGAATTGATCTCAAAACCTGTGCCACTATAAGAATGACCTCCCTCTACGTAGAGTGACTTGACATACCCAGAGCATACTCTTGGACAGGGGCAGGAGAGATGGTCAGCCTCTAGACACAGGAAAAACAGAAAAAGACAATGAAACAACCAATAGGACACACAAGTTATATGGTATGGATTTGGGAGGTTACAAAACAATCGCAAAGCAGATGTTTATAGTAGCAATACCTTTCCATCTCCAGCGCTTCTTTTAAGTGCATAAAACCAATGAATGAAGCAGTGAGTTTAAGCTTATCCAACCTTGCCATGCAAGTTATCTAATGAAGTCCATAAGCAAGGTAAAACTTGCTGGAAAAAGCTCTGGCTGCTAATCAGACTAACTGGTGCAGTAAAATCCCCAACCTTTTTGACAGACAATTCCTTCTTCAGGTTCTCTTCCTAAAAACTTTAATTTCCTAAAGAAATTTTAGATCAAAACAGCTATGCAGCTCTGAATGCTCTGCACAGTGTCACACCCATCTACTAGACAGTTCCACTTAAAAACCTCTCCAAGCTTTCTCTTCTTTATGGTCCCTTATCCATGACGAATTCTCTTTTGGCACCCCGTGAAGAGGGCTTCCAAACTTCTCCTCTGCAGCAGCTTCTTTTTTTACTGAATTCTTAAATTAAAACCAAAAAATCTAACTAGTTCTAGTAATTCTGAGAAGCTGATGCAGTTGTTGATGCAGGTGAAATAGGAAACAACATCTCAACCAGCTCACACTTCATTTTGCCAGGCCACACATTCCCCAAGTCTGCCCATGCTCCATGTTTTGACTATAATCTCCTTATCTGCATGGCTTTTTGAGACCATGTTCAAGGAGGAGCTAACTGCAGTAAGTATAGTTGTTCTTGAAGGGCTGAGTACCACTGAACTATGATCCTTGTTTTGGCTCTCAAGAGAAGCCAGTCCCAGTTACTGGCAAAACAAGCCAGCACAGCAATACCTGGTGCTGGTCAGGTGGCACCATCCAGTTCACATCCCATCTTTGCTTTCAGTGGAAGAAAACCCAAGTACAGGAGAAAGAAGGGAGCATAGAAACCACACTAAATGCTGAAGGCTAAGGACTGTGATGGACAGTCATCCCCCAATTTTGATATCACCTGCTAGGCAATTTGATCAGTGCAGGTTTTCCGACTGTCCAAAAGGGCTTTTGTTTTTCCATTTCTGCCTGTCAGTATGGCATGTGTTCCAGGGATGAAGGCCACCTCACTGCAGAGACAACCTTTTGTTTCCTCCCAGTTCACTCCCAGTTGGAATAAGTGTGCTTCAAGGTGAGGTGAGAAACCTCAGTAGGTTAAATATAAAGGCCACAGCCTTTATATTTCTATGGACAGGCATAAACTACATGAAGTATTTTCTATTGAGAAAACTTATCTGGATTTAAAAAGTAAGGGTGGGGGGAGAGATGAGGAGGAGGACCAGACACCAGATGGGCAGTACCAGCCCATTTGGGCTCTCTCACATCTAGACTGGGATGCACAGACATGGCAGGGTGGGTAGGAAGGATTAGGACCTGGCAACTCAAAATACAGAACTAAAATCTTTGGTTATTTTCCACAGTTCAGACCTAGAGCTCAAAAACATCACAGCGTCCTTTCAACTACTTGCATTTAACCCCATTTCCTCTTATCCATCTCAGGTCCACCTCCAAGGTCACTCCTCATCATAATCTCCTGCCTTTTGTGTAACACTAATGTTCCCCACACCTCTGCAAAAAAGGGAAGTAGCGATTGGGATGAGAGGATCTTTCGCAGGGCAATGTGTATATCCCTGTGTGTATGTACCTTATTGGTACATGAAGAAGGTTGTTTAGATATGCAAGCAGGATGTTATTATCTGGGGTTTTTTGCCTTGCTTCTGAAATGCTCCATGCTCCTGATCAGTACAGCCATGAAGGGCCAAGTAAAGGGTAAGACTGTGGGTTTTCACTGCTCCAGGAAAAGAGCCCTATGATTCCTCAGCTGTTTAACACCATAAATAGCCATTAAACAGGCCTCAATTTACCATCTGTTTGCTATTTATACCACCACCAGTGCTAGCATCTGCTACAGCATAATCACCTGTTTGTTACAGTTCAACCTCAGAGAAGGATGGGCTGAACCTCCTAGTGACAGTTGTTTCTTGACAGTTGCTCCTCACAAGGTGCACTCTTCTCCCACCTCCATGCACCCAGACAAAAGCAGAGGACTGAACCAAATTTATGTGTTCAGATGCCCTATGCTTGCACAACCTTGGGCTTTATGTTGCACATAAAGAGAGGAGACTCTGTGAGACCTCCACACAACAGCTACAGGACCAGCTGCTGGCCAGAACATCCCATGGCTTTAGGCTGCTGGCAAATCACCCATTTCCAGGCTACATGAGAATGGAGGTGGGAAACACCAAAGAATGGTGACCACTAAGATGGGACTCGTGACTAAACAAATATATCGGTTACCCTTTGTCTGCCACTGTGAATAAAAATATGAGAACCCCTAAAGTGTGAGTGGAGAGAAATAAGCCTCTTTTAACTTCACTACTAAAGTATACATCTGAAATAATGTAGACTTCTAACTCTGTAAGAAACTCTCCTGTAGTTTCTTACAGAGCCAAGAGGCTCAGTTGCAGTCACCAACACTACAGATAAGCAGAATTAGGTGAATCCCACCCACCCTGCCTGGTGCATTACACTAAAGTGTATTTTAGATTACTCATTGGCAGTCAGATGTTTCAGCACAAATCTAATGTACTTCAGATGATGGTATTTCTGATTAGGCAGATTAAGATATTAATTTCAGTCTAAGTGAAATGACATGGGAGTCCACTGTAATGTTATCCTCCCCTAATAATAAAAAAGACAGCAGAGCCATAACAATTCTTCAGCATCTACCAGGTACTTTCATACTTCCCAGATTTAGAAGCAGATTGGGCAGAGACAGAATCACCAAAGCATCATCTGTGCTTTCCCTGGGTGCTTGGGCACCTGTCAGGGCACAGCTTCCTTCCAGGTTCTGTTCAGTCACCCCATCCATGCATGCCAGCCCTGTAGATTCATGCCTATAAAGCAGGAACACAAAGGAATCTGGCAGAAATTGTACCAGCTAACCCCAAAGGGAAGTTGGGTCTGCCTCTATGCTCAGCACAGACCTGGAACTAAAGCTGTACTTTTTGTAGCTCCTCAAAGTCCAAGCAAGCATCCCCCTCATCCAATGACAGGCTGGTTCTGGTTTGAGTTTTGTCTTTTAATCAATTCTGCCCTTGCTGTGCAAGTTCCCATCTCTGTGATGGAGATCTCTGCAGGACTCTGCCCACTTTTATTACCAGCAGAATAGGCCATTGTCACACTATCTACATAGGGACTATATTTGGACAGGTCATAATTGCCCATTTTGAATGTATTACACCACAGTCTCCTCTGATGCCTTTCTCTCCCTGTAACTCCTGCCCTGGATTTTTCAAAACTACAAATCTTGGTTCCTTGAAGGACAACTTTAGGGAAATGGGACAACATGCAACCAAAACAGAGTGATGGGAACCAAGAAACTTTGTATTTAAACAAGAATCCTGCTGCTATTCTCAGGGAAGGGCCCTTCACTTCACATATCCCTATTTTCTCTCGCTCTGTCAAAATCTGAATTGACAAAAAGCAGCACAGAGTCCTTACCACCATGGCAGTTTTTCATCACTCTGCAAGATTCAGGCCAATGTAAAGAAATTACTTTTTTTTTTCTTCCAGCTTCAGGCAGTTTGAAGCTTGAAAACAAAAGAAAATGCAGCAAGTCTAACACAGGGAAAGGAAATGTGTATTTGTACGTCTTCACAGCTTCTAATTAGTTTTGCAATATTTATACAGTATCTAGAGAGCATTGACAGATCCCCTCCTGTAGATATAAATAAGAAATAAGAATAAGCACATTTACATTGAACAGAAATGTTCCCATCTAGACATCTGGCTGATGGAAAACTGAGGATTCATTTTAAATCATAGATTTGCTGGTCACTTGTCCCTCAGGGGCACACTAGCAAATCTACCCTGGCAAAGTCAGAGCCTGAGAACCCACACATTTCTCATAGAATAATCTTCCCTTAAAACAAACAAACAAACAAAAAAATGAACAAATAAACCCTGGCTTTCCCATTAAAAGTCTTGAAAGCAGCACTGTATTGTCGGGTCAACTGGTTTTATGATCAATAGCTCTAGAGCATAAAATAGGTTGCTAGTCCACATCCTTCATGAAAGGGCAGAACTTGTGCTAACATGCACCCAAGACATGTGTTCACTTGCAAATATAATTTTAATGCTAAGTGCTAATGTAAGAATCAATATTTTCAGCCTAGGTAAACCTGTGCATGCACCACAGCACAGCAAGCAGCGTGGTTATGCTGCCATCAAGTGGACACACATTGCTGAATTGTAAATATCTTTCTGGAGCAGTAAAGACAACAGTATCTCAGGGCTGTACTATAAATTGTGGAGATTTTTTAACACCATGCTGAAAAACGTCAGCATTCTCCAGCTGCTAAATTATTCATATGCAAATTATGGGGACAGATTTTATTGTAAACTCTTCCAGGTTCTCTGGCAACCTTCAGTCACCATAAGAACATGGGAAAAATCTGTTTGTGCACTCCTCAGATATATGACTATGTCCTATTTAAAATCCTAGATTATATCAGATGCATGGAAGCCCCAGTGGCAAAAAAATGGGATTTGGGGTCCTTTCAAGATGACAGTGAGAATGGGGCTCTAACGAGTGCCCTTGTGATGGCAAAAGAAGGATTTTTCACTATCTAGAAGCTGACAGAAAACCATTAAAAATGCGCAAAAGATGCTGGAGAAAAGTTAATTTATGGTCCAAAATTTTAGCTCTAGTGAGCATGCTCTACTTCATACAATTTTTGGCATCTTCACAGCATTTTTTTCTGGCATTTTACAGCAAAGCTTATCAAAGCTTCTGTCTTTACAGCCAATTCCACTGAGGAAAAAAAAAATGCAGCTCACTGAAACACGATGGTTCTCTTCTTAGCCTGAAAACGTTGCTTAAATCACTGTTCCAACTTTTCAGAATAAACGAAATCTATCTATACTTTTCACAATATTTATTTCTCAGATAAACTAAATATATTTTAATTAGTTTAAAGGAAAGAATCTACTTTTTACCTCCATTCACAAAGCTATTTTCTATATATATTAGTGAAATATGAAGTATGTTTTCTAGTGCTTTTCATACAAGTGTTCTTGCTAAAAAAAAAAAAAATAAAAAATTAAAAGTGGAGCTACAGCTACAGACAATACTCCCCTCTAGGGGCAGAAACAGAATTTGCAGCATTCCATTCAGGAGTAAATCACATGAGTTGAAATAAAACTAATAGGTCCTCCAAAGTGCAAGACAACCAGAATTATTAAATCATTCCCCACATAGAACACTGCTGTCTGTGAAATCTGTCTAGAGGACATGTTGTGTTCCTATATTCACACAGAAGGGCTCTAATGCTAGACATGTACAGAAGCCTATTTATCAGATTTCCCTAGCAACACACATCCCATCAACTTCTGACCCACACAATGCATCATCAAATGCAATATGCGAGGTGTATATTTTTCCTTGTAAGTAAACACGTGCATGATGGAAACGTACGTCCTGCCCAGTGCTAAAGATGGAAGTTGGCTCAGCTGATCATACCTGGTATATTTGGAAGTGAAATAGGATGGAAGGTCAGCATTGGCTCGGCTGCTTTCCTCCCCTTCATTCAGGCAGCCAGATGCAAGGTTGAAAAAGCAATTCAGGCATCTCTGTCAATGACAGAGGGTCCAATCCTCCCCACACAGAATACTCCTACGTACAGTCTGGGAAGCTCGCAATTCCTCCTTGGAAACGAGGAGAATGCAGAGCTAACAGAGGGTTGTCTACACATCCCCAGATCCTGAGAACTGAGTAAGCCTGATGGGAGCTACAGGAACTGGGGCTGAAGCCTCAGCTGAAACTCAGTACTTCACAACACACTACCACTGAGACAAGCAGCTCCCCCCAGAAAAAACCCAGTGCTGTATGTTCTCAAGGAAAACCATCCTAGATAACTGCTAGCTGTTACCTTTGTTAGGACACTCAAGAGAGCTGAAGGGGCTGGCTGCTTGTCACAGTCACCTCTGAACAGGCTGGAATGGGATCCTCAAGCCACCCTGTGGCACAGAATGGCTCTGCTTCTAAAGGA
Source organism: Hylia prasina (assembly GCA_013397195.1). NCBI lineage: Eukaryota > Metazoa > Chordata > Aves > Passeriformes > Sylviidae > Hylia > Hylia prasina. Next base: position 417,976 of record VYXD01000022.1, read on the forward strand.
GCACAGCTCCGTGCATGTTACAAAAGCAGGCTCCTGACTCATGTTTAAGCAGAAGGGCACAGACACTTTAAATCAGCTTGCTTTCCACTATTCCAGTGGACTAGTGGAAAGCAAGCTGATTTAAAAGCTTTGCACTCTATTTCTTATCACATACACTATGATTAGTAAAAAATTTACTTCCACAGACAGTATTCTAACAAAAAGAAAGTTATGTTGCATGGTTTTTCAGGTTAGAAAAGCATTCTGTTCTTTCTGTAGTCGCTCAATCAATCATCAATCCCAAAAAATCAGGGGAAAAGGAGCTGAGTGGGATGATGAGAAAGTCTGTGTCATATCCATACTTTTCTCCAGCTGCATATGCTGAGCTTTTCCTCAGGAGGGTACCTGTGGCACCTGACAATACTGTGCCATCTTCACCAGAGAGACACCTTGACAGAGTAACTCAGATTCAGCAATGAGCTTGCCTAGGTCTAGTTCACCCAGGTCTCACTCTGCTAGCTGGGGTGGCTTAGGTCCTCACCTCATGAATCCCAAGGCTTCACTGCGTTTGTTAAACACTGCAAAAACCAGTGCTTGCACAGAAATTGAGCAATCTGTCCCACAAAATAATATTTTGCTCCAGGCTGAATGTCAGTCTGATCTGGACTTCACTCACACAAGTAATTTACACAGACAATTGGAAATTGCCACTGCTGCAATTGCTGGAGTGATACTTACGTGGTCCATGCAGCAGTGGAGACTGGTTTTAAGGTTGGCATTACTAACTTTTTTTGTGACATTTCTTTGATAGCTACTTGGACTTTTAAGTATGTCTATGCATCCTCACATTTTTTGGTTTATTACTGCAGTGACCACTAATTTGGGGCTAGTAAGAACAGCAACACACATAGTAGAGGGGAAAATTAGGATGGTTTTTCCTTCTTTTAAACATGCCTTCCATTATGTCTAAGTCTTTTTAGTGCTGATGTAGTTACAACTGGGATGGTCTAACGCTCTAAGGACATACACAAGGATACCCTGTATCTCATTTTCCTTTGAAGGGATTTAAGACTAGGCTCCAAAAAATAAAACATGTCTGAAACACCTGAAATAAAACCTGAGAAGCTCCATGTCCCTTTGTGCAGAAGCCTAACCCTCTTGAGCCTCAACAAGTCTTAACCACTGGCCCATGAGGGAGCTTGGGACTTGCCCTCCCAGCGTGTAGGACTGCATGGCCCCACAGCAGGACAGCACCAGCCAGAGCCCAGCTTCCCACACAGGCTGGGGGTCACATGCTGAAAAACCTCAGTCACCTCAATGCCCAGCTTCAGGCTCCTGAGCACTTTGCCAGGTCTCAGGCATCACTCTGGGCTTCTTGTTTACAGAAAGTTCAAAATAACCCTTTGTTGCTCAGTAGGTTTTTCCTTTTATCTCTTTTTTTCAAGTTGTCCATATGACTATGGCCTTGGAGAAAACTGTGTTGAAGACAGACAGTTGAAGGTAATTACTGCAGGCTAATTGCCTTTAATGAACAAATTGCCATACACAGATGTTGGATTTGTCCTGAAAATAATTTCAGACACCTAAAATCATTGATGTTGTATCTTCTATCTACGTTATGCAATGATGATTCTTGGCAGTATACTCAAATCAGAAGAGGAGTACAACTCCGAAGATCTGATACACTCATTTGCTTCTCTATAATATAATGTCCCAGCTTTGTTTGTAGGATTGTGCTTGCTAAAGCAGCTTCACAGCACTGCTAGCTTATGTCATTTATCCCTACGATCATTTGCCTTTTAGCACTATTAGTTAAATTAATTAAAAAAAAAGTAACGAAAGCTCCAAGGGTTCAAGATGTACTGCCCCAGAACAAAGTCTCAGTTTCTGGTCTTGGATACTGTTCTCCTGCAGTCTGCACTATAGCTGCAAACACGAACAGTAAGAGAGAACAGATAATCATAAAAAAACTAAACTGAATCATCAAATCTGTTGAGAATATGCTTTCCATTTAATCAAAAGAAACAGTTAAGCACTAGCAGCATTCAGAAGCTACAAATTAATTTGTACTTGAAGGCTACAATTATATTTCCCATTTTTCTTGATAATCACACAAATATGTGTGAAAGATTGGCTCCCTGGCTCTATTAGGAGTGGAGAAAGTGATGCTCCCCACAAGTAATTGTAGTTATCTGGAAATGAGCATCAGAAGCAATCAACGCTGGCTATTACCTCATGGTATACAGCAGAGTGCCATCATCCTCCAGGCGCAGAAGTTTGTTTGGGGTTGTCATGTTGTGAGCAATAGACTTCTTGCCATTGTGGAAAAAAGTGTCTGGGGTCCAAATCTTGCTGGCAAGCAAGTTGTTAAGAGGGAGGCGTTGCATAGGTCCTTTGAATCGCAGCCTTTCATCTTTCCAGCTTTGTCGGAAAAAAACGTCAATGGTGTATTCCTGGCACAAAGAAACACTCGAGGTATTGCAGGATCAGAATAGAAATGATGGTTCCAAAACTGACTTTAGCAAAGTAAATACAACCAAGCTGGCAGCCACATGCTAACTTACCATTTCTGTGTCTGACACAGGACCAAAACTGGTAACATAGATGTCTGTTTTCACCTGAGTTATTCTCTCTGTAATAAACATGGGCTCCGCATTAGTAATTGCTTTAAAATGCAAATAACTTACTGTCAATGCTTTTTTCTAATAATTCCTGAATCACTCAAAAATCCCCAAAAGACTGAAATTAAGAGCATGCTTGAAGGAGGCATTTCATCCTGGATCACATGCAGTTGCTGACCTTTGGGAGTCCAGGCTTAGTTCTTACAAAGAACAGAAAGAAACTGGCCCTTCAAGAGTGCACTTCCTCTGACTGACAGGTTTTGATTATAGAAACACAGAACAATTTGGATTGGAGGGGATTTTAAAGATCATCTAATTTCAACCTCCTGCCATGGGCAGGGACACCCTTGACTAGATAAGGTTGCTCAGAGCCCCATTCAACCTGGCCTTGACCACTTCTAGGGATGGGGTATCCACAGCTTCCCTGGGAAACCTGTTCCCACGCCTCACTACCCTCAAGGTAAAGAATTTTTTCCTAATACCTAATCTAAATCTACCCTCATCCAGTTTAAAGCCATTACCCCTCATCCTGTCACTGCACTCCCTGATAAGGGGTCCCTCCCCAACTTTCGTCTAAGATCCACTGGCAATGGAAGGTTTCTATAAGGTCTCCCCAGAGCTTTCTCTTCTCCAGGCTGAAGAACCTCAACTCTCTCACTGTGTCTTCACAGGAGAGGTAATCCAGCATTCTCATCATCTTGGTAGCCTCCTCTGGACTCTCTCCAACAGGTTCATGTCCTTCTTATGCTGGGATTCCAGAGCTGGACACAGTACTCACAAAAGCAGAGGGGAAGAATCCCCTCCCCCAGCTTGCTAGCCACTCCTCCTTTGATGCATTCCAGGATGTGATTGGCTCTCTGGCCTCTCAGTGCACATTACCAGCACCTACACAATACCTACCACAGGATGAGATGAAGTGTATCTTGCAAGGACCTACTCCCCTCTGCTGGTTTGGGTGATCTGCCTGATTTCAGACATCTATCAGAGATGTCCGAAGTTAGGTCAAGTTATTTCTACCCTCAAGTCTCTAAGTCCTTCTGGCATCTTTTCAAATCCAGGTCTAATTTAATTTAAGGGCAGAAATTTCAGAAGTTCGTTACATAAGATAAAAAGCATCAAGCCCTATTTTCAAGCATCTCTGTGTAAAGTGAGAGGAGAAGGAGAGAAAGGGATGAAAGCAATGTGTTGGTCTCACAAGAGGAAGGGGTGGGGGTAGCCAGATTAAAAAAGGGCCAGGAAGAAACATAACAGATGGTTTACACATGGGTAGAAAATGAGAGAAATCTGGGGGAAAGAGAGCTGAAGGAGGGCTCAACAAGGTTAGAATGGCAACCACTATTCACATGCTAGGGTTTTAAAATAGCTGCTGTAGAGGTTATCAAAAAGACATATCAATACAGATTTGCTGTACTTGTCTAAATATGGATGGTTTGGGGATCTGTTTTTAAAGATATATGCATTACCAACATAATTTTATATAGGCTGACCAGTAAGGGAATCTCACAGCAAGCTGATAGCATAATCTCTGGCTCACCTTAGGAAGTACCAGAAAGAAAAACCCAAACTGTATTCAATTACAGAAAAGAATGTATCACAGATGCTCTCCTAAGCCAACCTCGGATGACCTGAATGACTGACAGAACACGACTTTCAGTAATCTTTCTCTTGTGCCCCATTTGCTAGGAGACAAATCTGCTTTCTGGACTCAGTTTAGTTAATCAAACACAAGTCCCTTGTCAGTACCAAGAGCAGGTACCCACTTGAGAGGGCACCACGTAGGGGTGGCCCCATCCAGCGGGGCACCGGCCGAGCCAAGGCGTTATCCTACCTCCCAGTCCTGGGCGCAGTCTGTTGTCGTAGCCGTCCAGCAGACCGTCCAGGATCCTGGTGAATATGGTGATGTTATCATTGGCCTCCTCTTTTACTGCTGGGGTTGGTGTTTGTGAAAAGCTGTTTTGTGCAAACAAAAGGAAACACGTCAAAAGCCATGCCGGTTTCAAGGGGCTTCAGTCTCAAGGGAACTTTGTGATGGAGCCTCCAAGGCTCTGTCCTCTCCTGCTGCTCCTGAATAGCACAGGGAGTTGCAGCCATTTATTTCATCATTGCTGTAACTCGTAAATAGCTCTCCCTGGAGGAGGACCCAAAGAAGAACTCACGCCATGGAGTTAAAACCCTGGGGTGCAGGATCGGGGGACACCTGAGCCCTTTGATCTTTGTCCATAATGCACAGGTAGATCCCTGTCCCCTGTGCTACCCCCTCCTACATCAGCCCCACCACCTCCCCACTGCTGGCAAGGTTCCATCCGTGGCAGGGAGCAAGGTCACTCACAGCACTGGCAAAACTACTGGTTTTCCCCAGGTTAGCTCTCCATTCCTTGGGAACTACATGGCTGGCAGGGGAGCTGCATGAGAAGCACAGGTTTGCCTGGGGATGCACCTTCAAGTATGCCTGAAGGTGCTGTTGAATCTTTAAATGCCAAACAGCTTCTAATTTTCAAAGTTTATGTAATTTATTGCCAGAACAAAGGATGAACTGTGACCTTATTTGAGGATAACAAACTCCCACTACATTCAAAAATCCTACTGGGGTATCACTGGGGTATCTGAAAAACATACTGCTGTACAGAAAACACAGTTCTTCACTCCTCCTCTCTCTTTTGCATAAATTAGTTCTTCCTTGTAGTATGCAAATAACACCAATGTGTAGTGGGCCTCATTCCGTATCTTTTGGGCCAGATTTGTTTTTATTCCAAACTCTTTTTTATTTCATCATTTCATCCATGGCTCAGACCTAGGAAGCTGCTCACAGCACAACTAACAACTCGCATTTTTAAATCTGTTTGATTTTCATTTAAGGATGCTTAGGAGAATCCCCTGCTTATTGATGCCTTTGCTTACCTAAAGAATAGACATGGGAGATTATCCATAAGCATGCTTCACCTACAGCAAGCAATGAGCATCTCTTAAGACAGCTCACACCAGGCACTTATTCATGATTCAGCCTCTGCTGAGATCACCAGCAAATGCTTCAGCTGTGACAGGGCACACCTCCCCACCAGGAATTGAGCCCTGTCAGCAGGCAAGAATACCTTACACTCAGCAACCTGAACTTGATGGGAGACAGTCATCCAGAGGAAAAAAAAATCAATAAATAAAAATAATCCATGTTTATTTACTACCAGTCCCCAGGGAAATAAATCAGTAAATAAATAGAGATGCTCAGAGTATCTCTCTGAATAGCTTTCTTTGGAGAATGCTTGTAACAGTTGTGTTTGCCTTACCTAACGGAATAGGATTTACACAAAGAAAGACAAAGGGACCTCAACCTGGTTTTACCTGCATACTGTTTCCACAATGAGACCTCACTGACACCCCTGTAATGCATCTGGAAGTTTTAGTGATGCCAGACCTAGCTCAGAACAAGCTGCTCAGTCATGTATCCCCTCACACACCTGGGGACGCCCAGTCCTGGGCTCGCTCCCTTTAGAGTTTGTATGCTTCTGCTGGAAAAGAAAAGGAGTGCAAAGCCTCTCAGGACATGGGAGTAAGGTCGGATCGAGGGAGCAAAGGTGTGATTCCCTGAAGCCCATGAAAATGCCTGGTTGAGGAGGTTACTTATGGTCTAAAAGTGCAGCTGGCATTGCTGCAACCCTCAGCAATCTCCATGCTGCAGAACTGAAGGCCACCAAGGATCTCCCCTCGCTGCAGGTGGAGGCATAGCCACAAATCTTGCCTATTTTTCATCTCCATGGTCAAAAGACCAAATTCATTCTGTTTTCTATGCTGTGACCACAACCTGGAGTGAGCAGCTGAGGCAGACAAAAAGCACAGTTAACCCAGCAGATGCAAATTGATTACAGAAACATTACACATGTTTTCAGGCTGGACCATTCCAGAAAAAAGACTGTAAACATTTTTGTCAATTGTAATTGAAGGGATATAATTTAAAAGTGAATATTCACAAGTAGCAGCCTAACAAATGCAAATAGGAGACAGAACTTGCAGACTTTCTTTAAATGCAGCAACCACAACTAACGCTTTGATAAAATCCTAGTATAAAGCATGAAAATCCAGTACACCTAGAATACTATTTTCAACTTTTCTCATCTATTTTATCTTCTTTTCTTTTTCATAAGAAAGAGATATGCATCATGCTGTCTGCCTGCTACACCGCATCAACGTAGGAACCCATTTTCATTTTCCACTGCATCTGACAAAGAAGCAGAGAGATCAAACTTCATTTCATTCCTACAAGTTTCATGAGAAGCTGTGACTAGACAAGGGGAGAGCAATCTAAATTAGTGCCTCATTAAGTAAAAATGTGAGGTTAGCAGTCATCTATTCCCCCTGGCTTGCTGACTGGGGCACTCAGTATGCATGTAGCTCAGAAACAGCCTCAGCAAGACCAGTCCCTCTCCTCTCTGACAATAAAGAGATATGGAGGAGACTTGCAGGGTCATTAGGAAAGATCCTGGGAGAAAAAGGGCAGCAGAGGTAAAATGTAGGTGTTGCAATGGGAGATGGGAACAAGGGTTATCAAATGTGGAGCTTGGATTATTGCAAGGATACAGTGCTGGGGGCACAGGACACAAAGCTTCGCTAGGTTTCTCTGCTCTTGAAAAAGCTTGTTATTTTTAGTGCTTATGGCTGAATTCAAAGCCAATTGAACTCTGAGGGAGGATTTCCATTGAACTATTTTTGTGGGGATGGGACAAAATATACTTAGTTCTCATAACTGCTCCTCTCAATCTAACAAGAGTAATTGATGCTACTTCCTTCTATCTCAGCTATGTACATCTTTCACAGGAATAGTACACACACCCCATATACTGAAATATTTTTATCTCTTCACAACAAAAGATAATTAATAGAGGGAAAAGATGGAGAAACAACTATAGTGAAGACCAGCAAAAAGTCTGCACTTCTGCAAAAGTGCAATCCAATTTAGATTTGGCAGATCACTTCACCCGAAAAAGAAGGCATCTGATTCTGAATTTCAGTGAAATGCCAGTATTATGTGAAGTTGCATTTGTAGATGGATTGCTGTTTGCTCTTATGTAAGTGTTAACTTTTTCTTTCTTAAAAGCAAGTTAGTATTTAATTTCTGTTATTGAGATTGCTGGTGAAAGACTTGTTTTTGAGTAAGGGCTGAGATTGTCGTGACATATAAAAAGACATGTAAACTCTACTTGCAAAGTTACATGCATATATTAGATACTATATAGCTCAATGAAGAGAGAAAAATAGGTGCTACCTATCCTAAATTAATTATTTCCACACAGCTAAGGATTAAGCTTTATCAACATATTAGTAGGTAAGCATATTATTGCCTTTCTGCAGTTAAAAATCTTTTTATAGCAGAAATTTTCAGTTAGGGATAAAAATAAACCTAGAAAAGAATCTTAGGGAAATGCTAAGAAAATTCAGAGATAATTGCATTTAAAGCTCATTATTGAACATAAACTAAACCAACCAGGAATACTTCTCATCACATTTATTTAATATTGCAATTTCAGGGTAACTGAAAAAATCAGAAGCCTCAGAAGGGGCCCATCAGTGCAAAATGTAATAACTCTCTAAATATGCTCAGCCACCTCTTCTGATGACTTTATCATTTGCCACTTAAAACTTTTTTTTTTTTTTTTTTTTTTTTTTTTTTTTTTTTGCCATCTAGTCAAAATCATGGCAGGTACAATTCATAGCTTAATTGTAGTAAGAGGAAAAAGTATGGTAGGTATTTAATGATTTTTCCCAAAACTTCTTCTTCAAAAAAAGGTAAGAATTTCTGAAAATATAACTGAAGAGTATTTTACTACTGAAAGATGTATTTTACTCTCCCTAAGAGTAGTGTTTCCAATAATTTGCTTTAATAGGATTGCAATTATATCTGCACTTTAGACAAACTAACACTTTGTGGAAGACAGTGGAGACGCAACACAAACTTCTGGATAAATCCAGCTGGCAAGACATCACAGGAAATAGATTTACTTTTCTAAGTTAGTTTCTTGCCACCCCTTTCGTATGGATTCTTGAGATCTAAAAATGTTGATTTTGTGAATTTGTGCACTGAAGACTCAGTTCTTTCACATCAGATTAGAACAGATGACTAACTAAAATTATGAAATTTTAAAATTATTTTCAGATTCTTAAAAAATTACTTAAGTCTTTTATTTAGAAAGAGCTGTGTTTGACTACATTCAGGGAAGGAGCAATTTGTGAGCAGTGCAGTGAAAGCCTGTTTTTCACAGGGTGACATCTCACAGTTCTCCATCTTCCCCCCGCCATCCAAATGCCCCTTTTGATGTCCTGAACTGCTTCCAGGGCCATTAAACACCTCCCAGTCCTCTCAGCTCCCCAGGTCACTGACCTGCAGCTTCACGGGGAGGCACTGCATGCCAGGCTTCTCCTGCACCAGCAGGAGCCGGATGGCCTGAGGGACACTCCTGCTCTTTGGCCAGCTGGCAGGCCAGAGGTGCTGAAGCCATTCAGCTGTTTGGCAGTGGGATTTACTGATAACTGTTTGCATCCTGCAAGCAGTTCTAGATAGCAATTTTGTTTTCCAGTTATTAAAATTGTCTAATGGGTTCAAAAAGCTATAAGGAGATATGGAGAATTAAAGGAAGGCAGAATAAAAAAATAAACAGACAAGCATGACTGAGTAAGGATACAATAATTCTTACAAAATTAGTCTTTAAAAATATGAAGAACTCCCTAGCATCACAAGTATTTCGAATGAGATATCCCAGCAGAACTAACTGCTTAGGGCTGCAGAGACTAACTTGAAATAACAGCCTAAAGGAGAGGTATGTTTTGCCTAAATAGCAGGATTATGGTCTTAGTGATAAGGACTGTGAGCTGGAGAAGAAGTATGTGAAACTACAGACACATCATGGACTGAATTGTTCAGAGTGTACAGAGAAATGTTGGGTTGGCTACACATAATTGGGATCTTCTGTTCTCCGTGTTTCTGCTATTATAAATATTATTAGCAGATGGCAACTATACTGTGGGTACATGAACAATGTCCAGCCCTGTTGGTTCTGGCTCTTGGACAGATTTCTGAAATGGCACATCCAAAACAGAAACACACCAGCACTGTGCATCACCAGTGTGACCCCGTGGATGGCCTGGGACTTGCAAAGTAAGAGGTGGCCAGCTTGGAGCCAACCATGGGCTACCTCATCTCAGGGGGAGATCTGTGTGCAAGCGGCCACACATGGCACCAACCCTCACAGGGCTGCCACTACCCACGTGCCCTGAGGGCCCACAAGCAGTGTTTCATCTCACCTGAAAATACTCTTTGTGGTTTTATTTTACTTTTAATCATTCTGTAGCTTTATTATTAACGTTTACTTTTGAGACAATTGTGAGCTACCTTGAAATGCTTAAGTAAAACACCTTGTTAGAGCATTATACAACTCAAGGCTGAAATTAAGCAGGCTTGAAAAAGCTTTGACTTGTGCTGGACCCTTTCTGCAGAAGTAGAATCATAAAACTGTTAAACCAAAAACAGGAGGGAAGGGGACTTCAAAACCTCTTCTCAGTTCATCTACATCTTTGAATTTTAATTCAGTGATTTTTCTTTAGATAGCTGCTACCAATTATGTCTACAGTCCTCCTCTACTGCCTACTAATGTGGATAATTCTCGATAGTCATTACACATTTATGTTAAACATTAATCACAGTCTTTTGCTGAGATTTCTCAAGTAGCCTAGTAGATTGAGATACATAATTTCTGTTTATGTTACCAGGCATTGTGCATCAAAATCCCCCAAGGTGGCTTTGGCTATGTCAGCAAAACCCATATTTATGATTTAATATAAATATGGAATGACTATGGAGAACTGTAGAAAAATACCTGCCTTCATCTGTAATGTCCTACAGTATTTTGATTTTTAATTTGTGCTCCTTTGACCCGTCACTTTTATCTAGCACATTGCAAAACTCACTGCAATATAACAACGCAGTAGAAACATGGATGAAACTAATAAAGAAGAACCTGGTAGCAACAGCAAGTGTTACCAGTATTAGATTCCTGCAGTTAATACAGCAGCCTACATGTTAATTGTACTGCTCCGTCCTGAAGAGTCAGTCCCAAAGCACTTAGCAAATTACACTCTGAAACTGCTTCTGCCTCTGAAGCAGAAGGGCTGGAGCATCCTCTGTCTTTTGAGCAGGGTCAAAATTCAGCCCTAAGGCAGTGTGTGAATGGTGCAGTGAATTGGAGCTGCCTATCTCTGCTGGCCTGGACTAAAATTACTAGATCAGAAATGGGGGGCAAGGGGGGTGGGGGGAATTTACGTGATGATCTCATTTTAGTGCACAGAAGCATTTTGAGTAACTTGCAGAAAACAAGTGTCCTAGTTTCCTCTAGTTCCTCTGGTTATCTGCCAGGCTACAGGTCACACTGATTTCTACCTGGGAGTTTGATTCAGTATTTGCTTTGGAGTCAAAAGGGATTTAAACCGTCTTGGGTTTGGGTTGTTCAGTTCTGGGGTTTTTTGCATCCTCATCTGTCTATTCTTCTCTTAGAGGAGAAACACACTTAAAAGACCCAACACACCAAGCAGGTCACACTCAACTACTGCAATGTGCTGCCTTCTGCAGGGGTGACAAACAACCAAGAAGGACTTGAGGTTATAGTCACCATGATTTTCTCAATGTGGAAATACTTTGTCAAACTATAATAACAAAAAGACAAGTTTAAAGCAAGTCCCATTCTATCTCAGCCCTCTTAAATTCTGCCACAAAATCCTGGGAGACTTTTGCCTTAGACCATGGTGAAAGAAGGACCAGGTTTTTTCAAGGTGAATAAACGACTATGCAACTCTTTGCATCCTTTGTAGAGTGAAGTCCTACAACTGTTCCTATAAACCTCTGAGGTTACAGGCTTCCACCTACCTGCACGGGACACGTGCTGGATACCAGGCTAAGTTTTGCTTACAGCAGAGACAGACACCACTCAAAGTTTGGTCTTTCTCCTAGTTCCAATCTGGAACAAATCCGTTTGCTTGAAATCAGAAACTGATTTGCATCTCCATTTTATATCTTCTTATAGCAAGGAATCGATGGGTGTGCTTGTGAATCAGCATGTTGGGAGGATTCATTTTTTTCTGGTGAAATCATAAATAATTGTTCTCCTCCACAAAGAAGAATCAACCTACGTTTCCCAAGCACTTGCAAATTGCTTTTTCCAGATTCCATTGTATAGATCATATTCAGAAAGTTCTTAAGATCTCTGGGTATAGGAAAAACATAAAAATAGAGGGTTTCTGACTTTATTTTTAATTTTCTGAGACCTACAGCCAGAGCATCTCTTTAAATCAGTTTTCAGAATATCACTGTCAGGAAAGCACCCAAAGCAAAAATAAGGAAACGGGATTCCTTGCTATATGCTTCAGGGAAACATGATTTCTAATTATTCTAACAAGTTCTCAGATACCCTTCTAAGCAGTCACTGTCTTAGGTCACTCAGGAGGAAAGCCTGTACCAGGCTAGTAACATGCATCAAGTCTCACTGTTGCAGTTTTGGAGGTTTTTTTGCACTGCTGCCTATAACCAGCACCCACCAGGTGAGAGGGAAGGTGCAAGATCCCGACATCACAGACACAGGGGCAGAGGGCACCACAGCCCCTGGCTGTGCTAAAGCCAGGTCAGAGCACTCAGCAGCTGTAGGCCTGGTCTGAGCTCCTCGTGCCCCACAAGCCTTTCCCTATGCCACCGTAGCAGGCATACACAACTGATACAAGAGAGCAAATCTGAACAGGAGAGCAAATCATTCCCTCCTCCCTGATGCCACTACCTTCAGACAAAATGCAAAGCTCACTTGTTTTGTTCAGCTACTCTGTACCACACAGAGCCAAGTCTTATCATTTCCTTTAAGAAGCCACAGAAGAAATTTAATTGCAACTAGCAACTCACCCGAAGTGGCTGGCTAAACTCATGGAAACGCAGAAGAGGAAGAAGTTTTTGATCATGATAAAGTCAGAGACCATCCCATTGTCCATTCCAGAGGAGAAGAGGAACGCAGGTGGTTGCTTTGGTGAAGGCGCAGCTGTTCACTTTGTCCTTACACTGCAACAATACAAAAAACTGATAAATTATTGCATGGACAGAGAGCAGGATAGCAGAGTTCAGCTAACACCGCATCTTTTGCTATCTGCATTTTTCACAAACTTATCTAGGCTTATGTAAACATCAGCTGTTTATGTAAAATTGTGTATCTTCAAGGACATGTTTTACCTTCTGCTGTCAGCGAACTGCAAAACAGGAAAAATTCTTTGTGGCCCAGCTTTTCCTTATATTAATCTGTGGTATAAGAAACTAAAAAATAGCCACCATTTTCCAAATGCCAATTTCAACCCTTTACCTATTTCAACAACTTCCACATGCCTGCAAACCCAGGGCTGTGTGCAGCCTCCGCATCCTTTCCTTCCATCGCAATTTTTTCCCATTAAATACCCGGCTTCCCTTTCCAAAATCCCAGTTGAAATGCCAAGAAACACCTACTGCTTCTTGGAATTCATGCTGCTGATGCACGGCTTAGCAAAAGGAGGGTGGGTTGCTGGGGGGGGCGGGGGGGGGAAGAGGGGAAAAAGGGAC
>VYXD01000022.1:431234-467213 GCA_013397195.1 Hylia prasina
CAAAGGCACATAAACCTCACGCTAGCACGAAGAACGACAGTAATGTAGCTGCTCCAGCGACTGCTGCTTTTTGGATACCTGCCTCAGCGACCAGATCACCAATTTCAGCATTGTGCACTAACGTTTTCCTCTGTGCCCTATTAAAAACAAGGGCACCCCGGCGGGGACCTCCCGGCCAGGGGACGCTCCCGGACCCTTCGCAGACCCGCGAGGCTTCGGCCGAGCCGAGCTCCCCGCGCTGGTCTCCCGCGAGCAGCCCCCACCGAGCGCCCCCCGGGGCAAGGTCCCGGGCGAGCCCGGCCGGCATCGACTGTCCTCGGGGAGGGGGATCCCCTGCCACTGCCCGGGCGTGTAGGTGTCGTGTGACCGTGGGGCAGGGGCACCCAGCATGACCGAGGATTGTCGATGTACAGGCTCGTTGCACCACACGTGTATTAGCGTACATACGTATACGCACACACCTCTACATACCCAGATCTTACCTAAAGTCCTCTTCCAGTGGACCTGACCTAAACCATCATAGCTCTTAAATTCTGAAGTGGTAGGTGTATATCCACAACATAAACTCTACTTTTGCATCCTCACTATTAGACATCCATAGTTTTTATATCAGTATTGCATATTTCACAAGACGTGCAATAACTTGAAGGTTTCCTTGTGATTGTGTGTGGCACTATTCCGGAAAAATGGATTGTTTCACAGCTTCAATGATAGGAGCATCACACTCGCTACATGTTCAAGTCATATACATAACGTACCGGTTGCAGGTGCATTTGGAACTACATGAAAGATGAAATGAGTGTTGTATAGTCCCAGTTCCTGGGGATTCCTTGAGATGAATGCAACGTTTTGCAGCATGTGGATCTTACACATGATAACATATGATTTCAGTATATACTGCTGCGACTGTATTTCAAAGTAACACTCCAAACTCAGTTATTAAATTATCAGATCTAATGAGGTAGCGCATGTCTTTTAGGCAATGTTATGGATCAATGAAGCACTTGGATTATTTCCTATATCTATATAAAATCTCTATGGAATTAATCCCTCCACTGAAACTAATATTGGTTCTGTACCTCATTGCCACAGAGGGTGCTGCTCTATGTGTGCCTAGTTCACATTCTGCACTGTCTGAGTCGAAAACTGGTCCTTAGAAATTTCAGTTTACATTTTTTCCCACCTAACAAAACCAGAAATGTTGCCCCGGGGAGAATTTTCTATGTAAACAATGAATCATTTTCCTAGTATCAATCGAGTAGGATTTTCTCGGGCATTTCTTTGTAATTCCTCTCTTCAACATTCCCTTGAGACTCATCAGGGATTGGATTAGATGATTTTTAAAGGTCCCTTTCAACTCAAACCAGTCTATGGTTCAATGGCTCTATATGTGGTGCTTAGCTGTGCTCGAGTTTTACAGCAATGATTTATGATCTTGAATGCAGAACCAATGACATACGTTGTTCCTCGTTGTTCCTTAGTGACTTCAATAAATATGAAGTTGTGAATGAATGTTGCTATCAGAACAGCTTTCCAGTGCTTAAAAATATCTGAGTTAACTAGTATGAAGCGCCAGTAGTTTCTCATGATAATGTTCTTGCCTAGGAGTGTTTAAATCACATTTTTTTACAGTGCTTTGATTTATAGCACGAAGTATTTATATCTCTGTATAGGTGATGTTGTAAAAATATGTGATCTTTAAATAATTTTACAAAAGAGATATGAAGGAATATTGGCCTAGACTTGAGTGCAGGCAGGTGAGAGCTGTGTGCTTCGGCCTCTCACTCCAGCTCCCTGGCGAGCAGAACGGAGTCTCGGTTCCTCTGACTCCCTGCATCTTCTCCGCGAAGCCATATGCTGCAGATCGCTTCTCAACACCGAAGGGAGGAAGCGTTTAGGAACTGGGGAAGCAGAATAGCAAGAAAATGTTTAAGGAGAGCCTAAAGAAAAAGACAAGATAAATGGTACAGAACGGTTTGCGTTGGAAAGGGATCTTAGCGATCACCTGGTTCCACCCTCTGCCACGGGCAGGGACACCGCGAAAGCACCTTACTCGGCGAAACAGCGAGCTGAGAAATGCCGGCGTCCCGCATCGCGGCGCCACCCAAACCCAAACCGTGCCGAGCCCACCGCTGCTCCCGCCGCGTGTCCCCGTGCCCGGGCGGGCGACCTCGGCCAGGGGCTGCTGCTGGCGCCGCGGCCGCCGGAGGGCAGCACAGCTCCACGCAAGCCGGGAGCAGCGGGGCCAGGAGCGGCGGAGCCGGAGAACTCAGGGAGCCGGGAACGGCGGGGCCGGGGAGCGCAGGGAGCCGGGGAATGCAGGGGGNTCGCTCGGCCGGACATAAACTGGTCAAACGCTGACTGCACAGGTTCGCGGGCTGGATCCCGGCAGGACAGTGGTTGTGATCGCAGTTATAGCCAGCAATAGAGAGGACGCTGCTGCGAAGGCAATCGTGGTGGGTGTCTTCTGGTGTGTGTTTCTTTAGGCGCTCTCTTGTGATTCACACCCTGTTTGGATCGTCAGCCTCCTTGTCACGTTTGAAAGGATACCTTGAATTTAGTATATGAGTCAAAAGCTTTCTATTAGGGTCAGGGAAATGTTTTGTTTGGTTGATTGTTCTCCGTGCTGGTGTGTAGCAAAATACCAATAAGGCCATTCCATCCAATGGTTTTCTTTAAAATTTAGGAGAAGTTTGTGTGGTCCCTCTCTGACAGTTCTCCCTGTTTCACTAAGTAATGTTGCTTATTTGCAGAGATGAATGCATTTGTGGTCGATCATCCTCTACATGGGACTGAAACAATAGTGCAGGCAAATTGGGCTGTGATTTTTACCAGGGTACATGCTTGGGAGCCCACTGGAAACACAAACCAACCTCTCACTGTGTTAAAAATGGCCTGTTTTGCCAGCAGCCAAAGGTGTCTCTGTAATTGGTCAAGTAATTCCTTCTTCCAGGAGAGTTACAGAGAGCTCCCGAAGTTGTGTGGAGGTGTGACATGCTGTGGAAATTGGTGTGAGTAGGTCTTCACAGACATTCTCCTCTACCAAAACAATTCAGTTCCATCATCTAGGTAGGGAGGACTGCCTGTTCTCTTGAAATCTTTTTTCTCTGGCCTCTTAGCTAAGATTCCATAAAAGGCAGCACTTGGAACAGTGACTTTTGTGATACAAATCCTTTTCCAATAGAGAGCAGTCTGAATTCATCAGTCATTGAAGGAGCCCCTAATCACCAGCAAATACAGACTCAGCTACTCTCAGTGCAGAGACTGGATCTGAGCAAATGGTGTAACTCTTGTTTTCACTCCCTTTTTTACTAGTATCTGTAAAAACTAGAGTCAAGACTCTATTGAGCCCAGGTGAGACACACCCAAGACTTCCCCAGTATGAAAGAAACAAGCACATGGTGGAAGAAGTCAAGCAAAGGACCGAGAAGATTATTAAAGGACTGGAGTGTCTCTCCTAGGAAGGTGAGGCAGAGAGAGCTGGGATTGTCCAAACAGGAGAAGAAAAGGCTAAGAGGGATACTTATCCATGGGTATAAATACCTGAGGGCAGGGGGCTGAAGAAGCAGTAGACAGACTTTGCTACTGGCTAACAGTAAGTCCTGTGAGGAGCGAGCTGGGGTTGTTTAGCCTGGAGAGAAAAGGAGGCTCAAGGGAGACGTTATTGCTGTCTACAACTACCTGAAAGGAGGTTGTAGCCAGGGGTCAGCCCCTTCTCCCAAGCAACCAACGAAAGGGTGAGAGGAAATGGCTTCAAGCTGCACCAGGAAAAGTTCTGGTTGGACACCAGGAAAGAATTTCTTCACAGAAAGAGTTGTTAAGCATTGGAATGAGCTGCTCAGGGAAGTGGTGGAGTCACTATCCCCGGAGGTGTTCAAGAAACGACTGGATGTGGCATTTATTGCCATGGTCTAATTGACAAGGCGGTAATCAGTCAAAGGTTGGACTTGATGATCTCGGAGGTATTTTCCAACCTAAATGATTCTGTGACAGGAAAAAGTACAGCAGTCACAAATTAAAAGACATTACATTCCATCTGAATACAAGAAAACATGTTTTTACTTTGAGGGTGGTCAAAAATAGGAACAGCTTGCCCAGAGAAGTTGTGAAGTCTCTGTCTGTGGAGACAAAATTTGAAGGTAAATGATCCTGGGAAACCCACTGTAACTGACCCTGTTTGAGCAGGAGGTGTGCCTCGGTAATCTCCAGAGGCACCCCCCAGCCTCAGCCCATCCTGTGATCCTGTAAAGTATTTCACAGCTGGGTCTGGTAGTGAAATGATACAAACAACCTTGCTGATGTGAGAGGTATTAGAGTCTGATAGACTTTGAAGCATTTGATGTATTTCTGAATGATAATGAGGGATACTGGTAGCCTTTTTTTCTCCCCTGTAATGCCATGGCCACCATAAAACAGACCAATTTGCTGCATTTCACTTGTCTGCTGGGCCATGCTGCCGACAGAGCTGCTTTTAGGACCTGATGTTTTGGTGGTTTGTTCTGTGCATCCCAGTGGCAATAGGGAACTGCTTACCTGAGTTTTGTGAGATGTGGCTGGGGGCAGGGTAACACTGCAAAGGATTGCTCAGAGATAGAGTTAGTCCCTTTTTGTGTAGCACAGAAGACATCAGTGGTGCCACTGGGAGAGAGAGGCACATGCCTACCTGCAGTGTTCCAGCAAAATTCCAGCTGGCTGTGAGAAGTAACACCTTTAGCAAGTGACACTGATGCTTCTGCGTGCTATTTGTTGTGATTCCCAAGTCTGCAGATTCAAAGGTTCATCTGAATCTAATCTTGAGCAGGGTGCTTTCTGCATGGAGTCAGTTTAGAGATGAATGAAAGGCTGCATTTTCTCTTTGGAAGTTCGTCCTGTCTGCTATGGGCAACCTTCAGTCCATTTCCACATATTAGACTAACAGGTGAGCCAATGTTCAGGGTGTGCCTGAATACTGTTGTCATGGATTTATAGAATGTCCTAAGATTCACTGCTTCTGAAAACCACTCTATGCACCTTGCAGAGGTCCTTACTCCAAGACTAGAACCCTGGGTGCTGTATTAGAGATTTTGCCCCATTAGAAAAGCAAAATGTTTCCTAGAGATACCTACCACAGCCAAAGGAGTTGAGAACATTTCCAACATTTTTTTTCAGCCCATTTTAAGGTTCTAATGCTCTAACACTTGAATTGGAGCATTAAAGCAGATTTTTACTTAAAGTGACATCCCTGTCTTTCTGCAGCCATATAAAAATTCTGCCTTTTTCTCCAAACCCATTTAGTTGTTTGACTCCTTACAGTCAAACAACTTGTCCCTTACCCATTCTCTCCTCCCTATAGGTTAACCCAGCTGTGGGGCTGATAGTGGGTTTCATCAGCCCTGACCCTGCCCTTGCAATGCTTTTGCAGGGAAATGTTGCACACAGGCAGGTTTTGACTGTTTGTTTACATCAGTTCAGCTGAGATAGCTTGCCCTTTTCACCTCTGCCTTGGAAGAGGGAGAATTTCCTCCACACCAGTGGGTAGCAATGAAAACTCAGAGAGAAGAATAGAAATATTTTTCCTGTGGAAGAATTGTGCTTTTATTCATATCCTTGTTAGATTCAGATGTGAAATCTGCTCCCTGTTCCAGCAGCCTACCAAAGTCTGCCCTTGAAACACACATAATGAAAGCCAAAGGGATTTACAACACATCCTGGCTCATGGTCTTAGATTTGGGAGGCAGAGGAGCTACCTAACAAAAATCCCTCCTGCATCACACAGTCCACAAATTTCTGTAGTTCTATAAACTGTGACTTTCTGTTTTGCTTTCCTCTTGTGTTGCAAGGATACATGTTCTTTTTTCTGGNGCGAGCTGGGGTTGTTTAGCCTGGAGAGAAAAGGAGGCTCAAGGGAGACGTTATTGCTGTCTACAACTACCTGAAAGGAGGTTGTAGCCAGGGGTCGGCCCCTTCTCCCAAGCAACCAACGAAAGGGTGAGAGGAAATGGCTTCAAGCTGCACCAGGAAAAGTTCTGGTTGGACACCAGGAAAGAATTTCTTCACAGAAAGAGTTGTTAAGCATTGGAATGAGCTGCTCAGGGAAGTGGTGGAGTCACTATCCCCGGAGGTGTTCAAGAAACGACTGGATGTGGCATTTATTGCCATGGTCTAATTGACAAGGTGGTAATCAGTCAAAGGTTGGACTTGATGATCTCGGAGGTATTTTCCAACCTAAATGATTCTGTGACAGGAAAAAGTACAGCAGTCACAAATTGAAAGACATTACATTCCATCTGAATACAAGAAAACATGTTTTTACTTTGAGGGTGGTCAAAAATAGGAACAGCTTGCCCAGAGAAGTTGTGAAGTCTCTGTCTGTGGAGACAAAATTTGAAGGTAAATGATCCTGGGAAACCCACTGTAACTGACCCTGTTTGAGCAGGAGGTGGGCCTCGGTAATCTCCAGAGGCACCCCCCAGCCTCAGCCCATCCTGTGATCCTGTAAAGTATTTCACAGCTGGGTCTGGTAGTGAAATGATACAAACAACCTTGCTGATGTGAGAGGTATTAGAGTCTGATAGACTTTGAAGCATTTGATGTATTTCTGAATGATAATGAGGGATACTGGTAGCCTTTTTTTCTCCCCTGTAATGCCATGGCCACCACAAAACAGACCAATTTGCTGCATTTCACTTGTCTGCTGGGCCATGCTGCCGACAGAGCTGCTTTTAGGACCTGATGTTTTGGTGGTTTGTTCTGTGCATCCCAGTGGCAATAGGGAACTGCTTACCTGAGTTTTGTGAGATGTGGCTGGGGGCAGGGTAACACTGCAAAGGATTGCTCAGAGATAGAGTTAGTCCCTTTTTGTGTAGCACAGAAGACATCAGTGGTGCCACTGGGAGAGAGAGGCACATGCCTACCTGCAGTGTTCCAGCAAAATTCCAGCTGGCTGTGAGAAGTAACACCTTTAGCAAGTGACACTGATGCTTCTGCGTGCTATTTGTTGTGATTCCCAAGTCTGCAGATTCAAAGGTTCATCTGAATCTAATCTTGAGCAGGGTGCTTTCTGCATGGAGTCAGTTTAGAGATGAATGAAAGGCTGCATTTTCTCTTTGGAAGTTCGTCCTGTCTGCTATGGGCAACCTTCAGTCCATTTCCACATATTAGACTAACAGGTGAGCCAATGTTCAGGGTGTGCCTGAATACTGTTGTCATGGATTTATAGAATGTCCTAAGATTCACTGTTTCTGAAAACCACTCTCTGCACCTTGCAGAGGTCCTTACTCCAAGACTAGAACCCTGGGTGCTGTATTAGAGATTTTGCCCCATTAGAAAAGCAAAATGTTTCCTAGAGATACCTACCACAGCCAAAGGAGTTGAGAACATTTCCAACATTTTTTTTCAGCCCATTTTAAGGTTCTAATGCTCTAACACTTGAATTGGAGCATTAAAGCAGATTTTTACTTAAAGTGACATCCCTGTCTTTCTGCAGCCATATAAAAATTCTGCCTTTTTCTCCAAACCCATTTAGTTGTTTGACTCCTTACAGTCAAACAACTTGTCCCTTACCCATTCTCTCCTCCCTATAGGTTAACCCAGCTGTGGGGCTGATAGTGGGTTTCATCAGCCCTGACACTGCCCTTGCAATGCTTTTGCAGGGAAATGTTGCACACAGGCAGGTTTTGACTGTTTGTTTACATCAGTTCAGCTGAGATAGCTTGCCCTTTTCACCTCTGCCTTGGAAGAGGGAGAATTTCCTCCACACCAGTGGGTAGCAATGAAAACTCAGAGAGAAGAATAGAAATATTTTTCCTGTGGAAGAATTGTGCTTTTATTCATATCCTTGTTAGATTCAGATGTGAAATCTGCTCCCTGTTCCAGCAGCCTACCAAAGTCTGCCCTTGAAACACACATAATGAAAGCCAAAGGGATTTACAACACATCCTGGCTCATGGTCTTAGATTTGGGAGGCAGAGGAGCTACCTAACAAAAATCCCTCCTGCATCACACAGTCCACAAATTTCTGTAGTTCTATAAACTGTGACTTTCTGTTTTGCTTTCCTCTTGTGTTGCAAGGATACATGTTCTTTTTTCTGGGTATCCTTAAACTGCAGCAAGTCACCTCTTCCATGAGTGTTATATGCCATAAACAAGGGCCTTGAATCTTCCCCTGGTTTCTTCTCTTGTTTGCACTGTATTTTTAGCAAAGATAAGTTTGTGGACACAATGTTTTTGTGCACAAGTGAGCATCAACTCAGAAAACCTGTGAACCAGAACTTTATGACCTTATCGTATGTAAAATACCTTTAGTTTTTTTTTTCCAAAATGGTTAAATTTGCTGGTTAGTATTTTTGCTAGGTAGAGTAGCAGTTATATCTATATCTGGAAAAGAATGGGTCATTAGGGTAGCATTGAACATAATTTTAAGGCCTCAGTCTGGTGATTTGGGTGCAAATTTACTGTAGGGCACTGCATGATGCACCCCTTCTGAGGATAGAGCACGCCTTTAATGATACACTGGAGCAAACCCCCATCTTATTAAGAAAGTACTTTGTGGGGAATAACCACAACAATTTGGCTTCATACATATGATTCCTGAAGAAATTTTAATCAGGCTTTAACTGGAGCATGTGAGCTCTGCATCAATATTCAAGGCTTTATGCATATGCTACTGTACATGTAATTCCTTCATAAGAGGAAGGCGAGAACAAATCTTAGAAGGAACAACACAGAAATTCATTGAACTAAGAGGAACAGATCAATGTTGATAAATTCTTTATTAAGCATATATTCAAATATTCATAATGGATGAAAGGTGAGTGTATTAATGGACAATGTAGGACTATAGTAAAATAATGTACTTACTGATGTTAAGAACAGAGTATTTGCATTTTAAAAATTGGTTAAATACAGCCAAGAGGAATCAAAATCTATTTGACATTCAGAGTAAATCTGTGAATTCTGTTATACATACGTATATGTATGTATCTATCTCTCTCATGTTTAGGTTATAAGATCTACATATTTATGTCTATTGATACATGTATGTACATATCAACTGTCAGCTGGGTTTTGGCTGTGTAAATGCTAAAATAAGATTGGATTAGCATGTTTTAAGTTGTTGTGATGAACCCAGGTCTGGTTTTGGCTTCTGTAGTTTCCATATTTACTGCATTTCCCTGTGTTGTTTATATGTGTGCTGGGCATACTGACAGAACTCATTATTTCTGTTTCTGATCAATAAAGGTAACTGTCAAAGATGCCAACAAATACTGGTATCCACTTTTGTAAAATTTCACATAAGCTTTCAAGTCATCCTGTTTGTGATTCATTACAATAATTAGCTGCTGCTACAGGAAAATACATTAATGCATGCCATTTGGAAAGCTGTAGACACTACTTACATTTATTTTAGGATTTGCAATATACTGATTTTCAGGCTGAATTTATTGGCAAAGGTTAGGTGGGAATAAATGTTCTCAGTAGTTCCAAATACCATTAAATGTGACTTCTGTTGTATAGATTCAAGCACTATAATTAATAAAATCTCAAGAAAAATGAGTTTTAAAATTGTTTGATCTAGATTTAGCTTCTACTGAAAATGAACAGAGCTGGTTAAAAAAAAAAAGGAAATGACCTCACAATGCCTTGTTTTGGAAAAGATATTGATGATTTCAGAATATTTACAGGATGTAAATGATTGAACTATAGTAACCATTAAAATATACCACACCAATGCAGGTGATGCCAGGCCTACAGCTTTGTAGGAAAATATTTGTCAGTCCCAGTGCAGCAGAATTCAGAAAGATAAAAATAGTAGCATATATCAGTCAATAAGCCAGAGTTTCATGCAGTATAAATTGGCCAAGTGAAGGGCAGCAGAACTACACCCATACATCAGCTGAGGTTATGCCTGGAGTGTGACCCAGTAATTATGACTCAGTCAAGGAGAGTTTGTTTGAATCTGAAGAATGAGTTTTGGCACATATATTAAATAGGGGCTTTTTTTTTTTTCATTTTATCACAAATTTATTCAATGAAAAATGCAGGTGGCTTCCTCACAAAACAACTGCAGTGCAGTCTCAAATTTGCCAATTTGTATTAGTCAATGGAAAAAAAAAAGTAGATTAAAAAGCAGAGTTAATAAGCATTTTGGTCTTAATATTTCTGAAAACATCAGTGGGATGGAAGAGGAGGCTGTAATTGCAGAAAAACTTAAGAACAGCTGTGAGGAGGCATCATATAACCCATGCTTTGGATGTTCACCTGCACTGAGAGAGTCAAATTAACTCTTTGCTGAGGGCAGTCATTTGCTTTTCGGGCAGTGGGAATTTTTTATAGGTTTTCCTTGTTCTCTCATCTTAGACCATTCCAATTTTACAGAGGTGATTGAGTGTTCAACATATTTTGGATGTTGCAGATTCAGTTTCATTCCTAGGTGCAGAGTGTTTTTCTTGACAGCTTGTGGTGTAGTTTTTGAAGGAAGGAAGCAGGCATATGAACTGGAGGGACAGGGCTGCATATCTGTTGTGCCTGGTCCTTCTTTAAAGTCCACAACAACTCTGTTGGCTGCATATTTTTGAAAAAGAAGATTGCTTACTTATGCAAGATAAACTGGATTTATCACAATGCCTTTCACCTTCAGCAACTGCAAATGAGTGATTTAGTTTGGGGCTATATACTTTGAATGGATCACAGACTGCTGGTCAATTGTCTGAAAGAAACTTTACCTACTTGTCTCAGCTGGTCACTTGTGGGTGCAAGGAGCTAACACCCATGTTAATTCTAGCAGCCAAAAAGTGGGAATGGTCAATGAGCACAGCATCCCAGTTGCACAGAAGAGGATCAGAAGAGTAGCTTCAAAGAGAAAATAGCGACTTAAATAAATCATGACCACTAGAATGATTGCAGTTTGATCTACTGGTGTTTTCCCAGTTTACTAAAAAGAAATAAACAAGAGCCATCAAATGTTAATCAGATGTTTTTTGTGTGGAGAGTGCTGGGGCAGCATCCTGGGTATGTCCAAGACAGCAGGAGGGAATGAGTTTCAGGTGACGAATACAAGAAAAGAGAAATTAGGGCTGTGTCATGTTTCTTTGAACAAGCTCTGGTCAGATCTGTCCTTACCTCAGCCCTTTGTGCCTCACATTGGGTGTCAAAAATGCCTGTCATGATTTAAGTCCCAAACCCAGCTCAGTCCCCCTTTCAGGTAACTCACTGCATTTATGTGCCAGGCATGACATTCTTGGTCATATCCCTTTGGTGGAATATCCTTTTGTTCAGTTTGAGCCATCTGTCCCAGCTGTGCTCCCTTCCAGTTTCCTTTGTGTACCTCCTCACTGGCAGAGCATGGGACAAGGAAAATGCCCCTGACTTAAGATAAACCAAAACATCAGTATGCTATCAACACCATTCTCATTCCAAATACAAAACACAGCACTGTAACAGCTACTGCGAATGAATTAATTCTACTCTTGCTGAAACCAGGAGAGCCTGCCAGTTCGTTTTCTACTCTTAACTGGTTTTAATCATGAAGTGCCATTTTTTTGAAATCAGATTACATTGCTTTTATCACAGCTTTTTGAGTTCCATGATCTACATCATGGAAAAGAAAATTACCCGCCCTGGAGCCACCAGCAGCCTGGTGGCTAAGGCATTCACCTAGACATGGGTAAGCCCTTTTGTGAGCACTGGACTGAAGTATTAGTCTCAATATGAAGATAACACCAAAATTTTGGCAGCTGACCTTTAACTCTATGTCTTATTTTATGGATGACCAGCTTGGGCTGCCCAAGGCTTATAGAGCACTTGAAATGGTAGACAAAATTGGTGACAGCCATGGTTTCTTAGCACTTCAGACTGCAAGGCAGTGCAATCTCCACTAAAGTGCACAGGGTTGCAAGCCATGAATTCTAATCCTTACTCTGCCACTAATTCACTATGTAGCTCCAGGCAAGCCCCTATCTCTTCAGCTGTAAAATGGGAATAATACTAATGGTTTCCTATCTTTCGGCAGTGATAAATTCATCTGTGTTCTTGAGGCATGCAAATACTACAGTGATGAGTGGCCCAGAAAAGACCGTGAAAAAATGAATAATTCTGTATTTACAGCAGGCTTTGGGTGTGCAGTAAATAAGGCACTGCTAACTGGCTGGTGAAGATTACTTTTCTAAGTAGCTGTTTATTCAGTAGGTACTGTGTAATCAGTACCTACTTATCCTGTGTAATGAATGATAAAGGGTTCCTTGGGGGAAAAAAGGAAGGTAAAGACAGATTTCAAGAAAATCTTGATACTGATTTACAGGAAAGTACAGTTAGGATTTCATCATCCATTTAGGTTCTAGTGTTCTTCAGCTTTAAAGGTCTTGATTTTGGCAAACATAATAATGTTCTTCTGAGACAATTGTCTTCTGTGCAGCCACATATTTAGGTGTAGTAACTTACCCCCACCATAAGACAGAAGGGATGCTTTACTCAAAAAATAACATTGCCACTATGCACATGCATCATTCTTTGTGTGCAATTATTTCTGTCTGAAAAACAGGAAAAACTAATCTGACATGTTATTTTATTTTATTTTTAATGCCTATTTTGATCACACCATCATATTCCCATTCTTATATTGCATTTTTTCTGAGTTCTCAGATTAGTTCAAGGTAGGTGACCTGCAAAATACAGTGCCTTTTTCTTTGTATACAAATAAAATTCCCCTAAAGGGCAATGAATAAATCCCCCTCTCTTAAAAAAGAAATTTCTGCTGTTGAAAGTAGCAAGAAAAACAGTGAAGGCCACTATAAATGGTGGAATGCTAACGCTCCAAACTTCATTAGAGTAGTCTGAACATATTTGTCCTGCAGTTTAACTGCTTATTAGACCATTGCTGTCACATCTGTTAAAAACATGTGCAATCCGCAAAACAAGCTGCCAAATGTCCCTTTACAATTACATTGTTCAGAGATCTGTATTATCATTCTGGCTGGGGAGATGAGGGGAAGAAGTGCCTGCTGTCTCCCTTATCTTCAGCAAGGCTTTTGGTACTGTCTTCCATAAGATCCTCACAGGTAAGCTCAGGAAGTGTGGGTTAGATGAGAGCACAGTGAGAAAGAGCACACAGCGAGATGAGCACACAGACCAAGAGCTGCATGAGAGACAGAGCTCAGAGGGTTGTGACCAGTGGCACAGAGTCTGTCTGTAGACCTGCAGTAAGCAGTGTTCCCCAGGAGTCAGCACTGGGACCTGTTCATCTCATTAGTTTATTTGTCCTGGATGAAGGGATGGAGCAGCAAGTTTGCTGATGATATAAAACAGGGAGGAATGGCTGACACACTAGAAGGCTCTGCTGCCAGCCAGTGAGGCTTGGACAGGCTGGAGAGCTGGGCAGAGAGGAACCTAATGAAGTCCAAGAAGGGTAAATGCAGGGGGTCCTGTACCTTGGGAAGAACAACCCTGATCTGCAGCACAGGTTGGGGCTGACCTGCTGGGGAGCAGCTCTGCAGAGAAGAACCTGGGAATCCTGGTGGACAACGAGCTGTCCCTGAGCCAGCAGTGTGTCTTTGGGGCCAAGAGGGTCAGTGGTGTCCTCGTGTGCATTAGGAATAGCAAGGCCTGCAGGTCGAGAGAGGTGATCTTCCCCCTCTATTCAATCCTAGTGAGGCAGCACTGGGACTCCTGTGTCCAGTTATGAACTTCCTCATCTAAGAAATATAAGGAACTACTTGAGACAGTCCAGTGGAGGCTATGATGATGATTAGGGAATAGGTAATCTCTCTTGTGAGGAAAGACTGAGGGATCTGGGACTGTTTAACCTGTGGAAAAATGAGAGGGTATTTTATTGATGCATACAAATATCTTAAGGCTGGGTGCCAAAAGGATGAGTCCAGACACTTGTCAGTGGTGCCCAGCAACATGATAAGGGGCATCAGGCCCAAATGGAAACACAGGAAGTTTGCTCTCAGTATGAGAAAAAAGTCCTTACTTTGAGGGTGACAGAGAACTCGAAGAGATTGTCCACGTTGTAGAGTCTCCTGTGGAGATATTCCAAACCTGCCTCTATTGTGCCACACGCACTAGGTGGACCTGCTTTAGCAGGGGGCTTGGAATAGACAATTTCCAGAGGTATTCCAACCACAATCATTCTTCAGTTCTGAAATTCTCTATTTTGTACTTGTGTATATGTGGTGTTAGTGCAGCACTCACCCCAATGGGTCTTTTTGAGTATAATTTTGAGTTGTGCTTACTTTTCTGTACAGAAGAAAATCTATGTTCTGCCAAGACAGAGTATGCATAGATTTGTTAGTCTGATCTGCACCCCATTTGGTGGTGCTATATTTAAAATTAGGACATATGAAATTAGAATCGTGGTATTTGCAATAGTCTTGATATAACAGGAAATCATCCACTGCATAATACTTACAGCCCCTCAGTGTGTCTAATAAAGAAGCATGTTTTATTGTAATCTAGCTCTCTACACATTTTTAGACATTTACTTGATGTTATTATTTTTGATATTTAAGAAGTATTTGAAATAATAAGAATATACTGCATAAAACAATATACTACATGCCCTCAAAGGATATTTAAATTTATATCTTAAAATAAGTTTTTTCTTGCTACTTATACTGAAAACCTTCACAAGCAAATATTTTGGAGCAAATTATTTTCATAAATGTTTCTTTATAGGCCCTTATGATCTACACACATAACTCATTCTAGGCATGTGAATTTTTGGCAGCTGAACTCACATGCAAAGTTATAGCAGTGATTAACTCAGTAGAAACATATTTGCAACACTTTGTCCTTTAGGTTTTTACTTTTCACTTAACAAAGGCTGCCACCAGCTATGAGCAGGATACAAACAACAGGCACAGAATTATTGTTGGTGATGGCTTTTACCTCTAGTCACTTATGAATTAAACATCTAATGTCTCACATTGAAAACATTTTAAAAATAGTTTGCATATAAAAAGGATGACTGTAAAACAGATTTCAGTGAAGAAATCTTCATCGTGTTGTGAGCATGGCAGCTTTGCTGCTCAGTAAAACTTTGCCAAAAGTACATCAACCTTTGCATTGTTGTCTGGCAGAATCTGATGGCCTAAATTTCATTCAGTATCTTCTGCTTAGTGTTTGCTGTTGGGTATGTCAACACCTTCAGGGGCACCTAGACACTAGAAAACATGGCAAAGTAAATGGAATGTGGATTATTTGAATGTGAATTTTCATACGGGTTCCCTCATGAATGAGAAGCCAGAAATGTCCTGCCAGAAATGTTCTTTTTCTTTAGCTGCTGATGATCTAATTGTGAAAAGTCTCCTACCATGTTCTCCCGTGAAAACTGTGGCCACACAAATAATGCTACTATTGAAAAGTGTGAAATGACCACAATTGCAGCAAGCAGAACTTCAGCAGGGACTGTGCTAAATACAAAGAATTCAGTGCTAGAAAATGATTGTAACCTGGCTGTACTTGGAGTTAAACATAAAACTTTCATCTTCTTGGAATAGCACCCTGATGCTTGTAATCAAAACCAAATTGAAACGGTGATGTCTGTTTCTTGGCGTCAGGGAAAGAGATTAAGGGGAAGGAGAGATCACTGTCATCTTTCATATCACAGAATGTAGTTTGAAAAGGTCAGAGTGACGCCAGGGAAAAACCTGAATGAAGAAAGAACGTACCAGCTACCAGTTGTAACACAGAGCTGCCAGCAGCACCACAAGCAAGGTTATAATAAGGAAGATGCCTTAACTTAACAGAATTTGTGGTGGTCAGCAGCAACTATGCAATTGTGGCTTGTTTAACCCAGTTATGACTGCACACAGGTTTACATTTTAAAGACAGGAATTAAGTGTGGGAAGGAGCTTGATGCTGTAAGTTCTGCTGTGTATCTGTTTCCATTGAGATGGAATTCACAGAGAGAATTGAGTGTGTTTGGAAGGCCAGGCCTGGGTGACAGCATGAAAACCTGAGCAATGTTCCATATTATATAAATAGCCTGAATCATTCAGAAGATTTCCTATCTAAAACAAACAAACAAACAAACAAACAAACAAAAAAGGAGACATTGCTGCTAGGCCTTCAGATGCCTACATAAATAATAACAACTTTCCCTGTCATTCTCTTTATTGCATGCAGGCACTCCATGGCATTAGTAACTTTACTAATGTGGGTAATTTCATTTCAGTCTTATTTTTAATTGTTATCATCCTCCCAATTTTTCCATAAATGTAGTTCTCCAGTGGCTGAAAGATTAATGATTACCCTCCCATTAGGGAGGAACAAAAAGACCGCTTCAGCATTATTTATTTATTATTCTTTTTCTTAGCTGGAAATTGAATTATCTACTCCCTATTTAAGACCCTTCTAGTGAAAATGTCACTTACCATGAACTAAATGCTCTTTAATAGCAGCAATACATATGTTCCTTAACAGTAACAGGACATAGCTAGCTAGCAGAGCAGAATAGGAGGAGAAGACAAAAAACAAATTTGGGTGTAGAACTGTGCACATCTACACATGGAAATAGATAAGAACCTTACAATGTTAATACTCAGTGCACCCTCAGCAATGTGGTCACATCTTTCTCAGGGGCACTCCTAAAGGATGGGATGCCATCCAGTGGGACCTGGACAAGTTCTAGGAGTGGGTCCATGGGAAACTAATGAGCTTCAACAAGGTCAAGTGTAAGGTGATGCACCTGGGTCAGGGCAACCCCTGGTAACAAGAAGGGCTGTGGGATGAGAGGATCAAGGCAGCCTTGGTACTCCAGCCCTGCCAAGAAGGACTTGTGGATGCTGGTGGGTGGGAGGCTGGACATGAGCTGGCAATGTGCACTCACAGCCCAGAAAACCAATCACACCCTGGGCTGCATCCAAAGTGCCGTGGGCAGCAGGGCCAGGGAGGGGATTCTGCCCCTCTGCTCTGCTCTGGTGAGAGCCCACCAGGAGAGCTGCACCCAGCTCTGGGCTCCCCAGCACAGGAAAGGCATGGACTTATTGGAGCAGACTGAGAGGAGGCTACAAAGATGATCAGAGGGCTGGAGCCCCTCTGCTATGAAGACAGGCTGGAAGAGTTGGGGCTGTTCAGCCTGAAGAAGAGAAAGCTCTGGGGAGAACTCATTGTGGCCTTTAAGAGTGTCACTGAGAAAGACATGATCACATTGCTGAGGATGCACTGAGAATTAACCCATCGGTTCTTGTAAGGTTGTCTCTCCTAAATGTTAGATGAATGCTTTTTTTTTTTTTTTTTGTAAAATCTTCTGACTTCTGCTAATGAATATATGACATAACCCCACTAAAACATCCCATGCTGGCAATGTTATAAAGCTTTCCTCTTGCCTAATTCTAAGGAAAATTACCCAAAATTATCAGTATATTCTAAGGAAAATTACTCCTTTATCAGAGGGTACATCAAGATCTTCAAAGGTTATTTGAGTTCCCCAGGATTCAGGCTAACCAAATTATTTGTGGTGGTTGCTAGAGGCTGCTATCAGTACCACAGCATGGCGGGGGTCTTTCCAAAGAAAAAACAAAGTAAATTTGTCAATCCATTGAATTTATTAGCAAAATGACTCCTGAACTCATGCTATGCCATCATGCAGTCTCCTCCATGTTATCTCTCCTGCAGTTTGGATTTGCACAAGTATTTTAGCTCTTTCTAACTCTCTGAGCTGCACGTATGAAACAGAGATTTGCACCAAATTTTCTTTAATTTGGGATATCACTAGCCCCCTGTGTTTGCTCATTCTGGCTTCCTATGCAGAAACAGCCAGAGTGCTCAAGCAATTCCCTTCCTCCTGATGGGAATCTCAAGCACTTTTATTCATTCATAAGTATCCACAAGAGAGATTTCCTAAGGGAAGGTTTGGCCTAATGCTAGCCAGCCCTTGGGACAATATGGGTGACTACAACATGTGAGGTGTGTGTTGGGGGGGGGCACAGGCACCCCTGTGTGTCTGCTCCCACACCCTTCCAAGGCAATGGTGCATGTTACTGAGCACTGTGTCAGCATTGCACTCCCATTCCTGGCCTGTCAACCACCCTTCAAGATGGGAAAATAAAACCTAGCCACCTTCCACACTGGCCAAACCCCTAGAAAAGGACATGGTGCATGCCTGAGAAAGGTGTAGCATCTGGCACGTCTGCCATGTCCGATGGAGCTCCAGAGCTCCCAGTGGGCTGTGCAGCTTGCCATAACCTCCAGAGTATGCATGTTTGTGTGAGGCACAATCTGGCCCATCAATTCATAAAATCCCCTTAGTTTAGCAGAAAAATAGTGAGTTTTTACTTAGAAAAATATTTTCTTTTTTTTAAATATTATTGCTTTTTACTTATTTTTCAAAGTGGATTGTGTGCATAAGTGTCAATGAAAACAGATCGGAAAGAAATTACTAAAAGAGGAAAAAAATTATTTCTGTTACAAGAGTGAGGTTTGTCTTTCCAGAAGGGGAACTGGAAAATATGCTAGAACATACCACATTGAAACATAGAAGCTGTGAGCTTCATCATTTCCTTTTTCAGTCTAGTGTTAATTACAGTGGACTTGTAGCAATTTCACTTAATACTGAAGGGATCATATTAAGGCAGGAATAAAGGCTGACAAAGTATGTGTTTTATTCAATTTGCTACTGTTTTAAAGAATGAGGTCTTAAACTTTCTGCAAGTTATTAGATTGCATGCATTGAAGAAGAAGCACGAAAATTTTTAAAGCATAATATGACATAAAATGGAAATGTGGTCTGAAGTTCAGCGAACTATAGCTTTTATTCATTATAGATCCTTCTACTGAGAGATTCTGTTAGGATTTAAAACTGCTGCTGAATGCATCCAGTAAAATGGCAAATCTCTGTAAAGTTATAATCGCATAAGAATGGGAACACTGGGACAGACCAAAACACCCTATTCAGTGATTCCCCAAAACTTACAGAAAATGAGTAAGAAGAGGGCAAGTACTTACACAACCACTGGAAGAGAGAGAAGTCCCCTTGTGCTGAGCAGCAAAGAAGGCCTGGGAAGGCTGTGAGAGGGTCCAGCCTCCCGTTCCCTCCTGCTATGGTCCCACTCTGCTCTGGTGTCAGTCTGAGGCCCCACTCTGCCTGAGGTCTGTCAGAACCCAGAGCATCCCTCTGGGTGCCCTGGGTGATCCGAGAGCCCAGCAAGGGGCTCAGAGACCCTGACATGAGGCCAACAACGAGAGTGGCTTTGATTTTAGTCCATGGGAAAAATTACCAACTCTATATGAAGAATTACAAGCGACAAAAGTTTAATATATAGTTTTTAAGTCTCACAAGGTGCAAATGTAGAATTTTAAGATTTTGGGATGAAGACATGAGGGGGCAAGATGGAGGGATTTGGGCATTTCCTTGTCCTTCTTCTTCTTCTTGTTCTCCACCTTCTGCCTGAGTGGTGGCGCTTTTGGATTGGTTTTGGAATAGAGGTTGACTGTCTGGCATAGGTGATAGGTATTGGTATGAAATTGTAAATATGGAAAACATAGTATGTAGTATAAAAGATAAGCACCTCCTCATGGGAGTCAGTCAGTGAGCTGACTCGGCAGCTGTGAAGATCTCACAAGGCAGAGAAAAGAATGTAAAAGATAACAAAAAATAAACATCAAGAGGAGCAGCAGC
This sequence comes from Hylia prasina, assembly GCA_013397195.1. Taxonomy (NCBI): domain Eukaryota; kingdom Metazoa; phylum Chordata; class Aves; order Passeriformes; family Sylviidae; genus Hylia; species Hylia prasina. The sequence continues at coordinate 450,832 of VYXD01000022.1, forward strand.
TGACAGACTCCTGACCTTTCTTCTGACGCAGGGCTTGGGAAAAAAACTTTTCATCATAAATCTCAGGTTCTGCAAGCAGCGGACCCCGACAAGGTCCACATGACGAAATTTCAAGAGGTTTAGGAACTTTAAAAAAAAAAAAAATCCAGGGTGGTAGTTTAGAAGCAATGAGAAACTTTTTGGTGATCAAGGAATTAGTATCCCATTGACTGAAGGGCCAAAATTGCATTCCATGGTACCCAGCATTCCAGGGAAAGTCAACTCTTCCATAACTCTCAGCTTCTAGCAATCTGCAGCTTAGAGTTAAATGTTAATTGATATTTAATCATATATAATAAATCTATATATAAGAGTTTTGCATGCCAACTTAAGGGTATTAGTATCTCTGAAGTACTGTAAAATATACGTCTAATTGATTTATTTTGTCTAAGGTACTGTTAAATGTAGAATTGCTTTCTATATGGGAAAATATAATTTATGTTTCCTAGAAGTTACAACAAAGTATTGGGCATTAGGAGGCTGATATTCCCTTCCCTATCTGCCAGGGAAACCTTATAACCAGGACTCACAGCCTGACATTGATAAATTATTTAATTCTGTAGTGTTTGCCCCATATTCCTCAAGTGGGATTTTTAAATGGAGATTAATAACTGCTCTCCTCTCTGAGGTTTCAGATGTCCCAGTTTTACAATGTCTAATATATATGTACACACAGCATTTGAGAACTTTGAGAGAAAAATACCAAATATAGTTGAAAATTATATTAGGGCCTTTTAGCCAGCTTGCTTGCATGGTACAATTTATAAAGCTGATGATGAACAAAGCCAGGCAATTTAGAGATTCTAGTGGATGACTAAACACTGAATGAATATGAATAAAGGGGATGAATATGAATTTTTTTATTGTTTCTTACAGGCAATAGAAAAGTATTTCAGGCATATCCAAAACTGTTTATAAAACTCTTCATAAACTGAGGTGTTGAAATGTGTGCTCTGGATTTCATAAGTGTTTTTTCAGACTTAATTACTTCATGGTGTTTTCCAATAAAGATGGAAGGAATTTTGAAACATCATTTTAATAAAAGTATATTAAAAAATTTCATCCTTAAAAAGATTTTAGTTATTTTCTTATATTTACCAAGGTCAAGAGGAGATCTGAGAGCATTCTAATGTCACTGGATGTTTATTTAGCATTTAAAGAAAATAAAAGTTTTAGCACTACTGGAACAGATAAGGGGATGTCTCAATATATTCAGGACAGTTTAAGTGTTCATATTCACATCTCAAAATCTTGTACAATAAAAATGGTGTTAGTTCTTCTGATTCATTTTTAAAGCAAAGAACATTTCCATGTTTTCCAATTCATAGAACATTTCCAATCTTTCATAGACTGGCATGACTATTTAACTACACTTTACAGTTCTCTCACCCTCACGCTTGATGTGAAGTAAGGAAAATGCAAAGATGCATAGGCTCCTTTACTAGCTTGTTTCTCTTTTAAATCAAAACTTCTGATGATTAAAGAAGAGCAGAAAAAAGAAAGTACAGCTCGAGGCTATGATATAATGCACTTAGAGGTCCCAAAGGCAATATTCTTAACATCTACAACCAACCCTGAAACATAACAGAGGAATGTAAATGTTAGGGCTGGGCTCTTAAATTCAAGGTTTCTGACACACTGTGGGCTGACAGCCTTTGAATTTATAAAGACCTCCTATCTAAACAACCAAAAGAGCTAAAGATCATTTAGAATAATTATTTTGATCTATACTTGCAAAGCAGTAGCAACCTATGAGTAAGTATTACCATGTACATATGCAGGTGATTATTTAATCTGATCATATGTGGTTTCATCATCTTAAAATTGCTCTTCCATGCATAGCTTGAGACTATTTTTTTCTGTAAAAGTGTGTGTCAGGGGATTCATAACCCATTTTAAATATTTGTGTATAACTGCATACACTTAACATGTTTTAGAATGGATCAAGAAATTTTTCTTCCTTATGACATTTTTTCAAAGGACTGAAATACTTGAGTCTTTAATGGAAATGCCTTCTCTTAGTTCAGGATTTTTTCCATAGTATTATTAAATAAAAAAAAAAAAGGCAAAACAAAAGCAAAACAAAAACAACAAACAATAAAAGTAAACATTTTTGGTTTTCTGTGGATGCCTAAAAAATCCAAAGGATGAGCCACAAAAATTTCTTTGGAGACCAAGGGCACCTTAATTTTTTGCAGCAAAAGTACCTGAGGAGTATCGGAGTATCTAATGGGCCCTGTCAAACTGAAAACCACATTGGCATGGGTATTGCACAACAGCTCTCAGTTTGCACAGAACATGTTAGCACCACCTGCTTTTCAAAACTGTTGTGATGTTGGGCCAAGGCGACCTCTTCATTTTCTAATATGGGTCATTGAAAAACGTGCACCATGTCCCCCAGAATGCCTGAATGAGAACTTAGGGCCCTCTTCTGCCTCCGTGTACTTTGCATGGAAAATCAATGCCTCTGTGGGGACCTGCCCCTCACAGTCATGAGGCGTTCAAGGGTGGCATCAGCTATTCTTTAATGAGTTATTTTTATTTTTCCCAGACTATTAACTTTCATTCTGAAAACTGAAAAACCAAAACCAAAACCAAAACCAGAAACAAAACACTTTCAAGGAATTGAAGAGCTTGAGAGAGTAGGCTTTGTTTAAAATCATAATTGCCACCAAAATTGACATAAATACCTTAAAATTCAATATACATCACTTCTTTTATAATAGAGATATGCTTATTGGACATATATTCTTGTCTGTGGGTTTATTTCTAAAGGTTTTTATGAGCAATAGCTGCATCTGAATTTTTGTCTTTATGAGTCAATGCATGTTTTACAACAGCCCTCTAAAACCTCAGGAGGGTTAGAAGGACACTGGAAAACTTTTTATCACCCTGGGATGTATGCAAGTGTTTCAGGTGATCAAAGTATAGAAATCAAAAATATGCAACTGAATGAATTTCTGAAGTAAGGGTGGTAAAATCAGTGGTTTATTTGGACCAGTGAAGAGTGTAGTAATGAAAACAACAGAGATTTTAAGGTGTGAAAGTTATTTAACTGCTGGCTCACGGTAAACCAGAAACATGTATTTCTGATTGCATTGTAGATAACCATTCCCAGACTAAATAAAGCCAATATTTTTTGCTGTCACCTGACAATGGGCAGTAGTAGTACTTTGGGAAAGACATACCAAACAGGGCAGATAAAACCCAATTCTTCCTCAGGTATAAGCTTTCATTTTCAAACAGTCTGAGGTTTATGGACTTCCTCAGGCAGAGGGTGCATTCACATCATTGATCTTAATATCTATTGATGGAGTTTCTTCTCATGCATTTGTCTAATGGGTTCTTGAGCCCATTTATATCTTTGACCTCCAGAGCTTCCTCTGGCAATGAGCCCTACAATTTAATTATGCATTGTGTGATAAAGGACTTCATATTGTTTGCTTTAAACTGACCGCCTGATCATCTGAGTGCTTCTCTGTATTTTATAATACACATGACAGCAAATAATCATTTAGGCAGCCTATGACTTCATATACATCCATCATCTCTCTCTCCTCCCTCAACTGCCTTCCAGATTTGTGTCTGAGCCTAAATCTTTTTCTTCCTACCAATTCCATCCCATACTTATAATCATCCCTGTAGCTGTTTCCTGTATGTTTATTGAGCTTTCAAGCTCTTTGAGATGGAAGAGAACAGCAGGAAGCTTTGAGGGTATGGGTAGATCACAGATACTGTACTGATCCTATTTTGTTCTATTAATTACCTCATTGTTCTTAGCACTTGTTTGCCTTTTTGAGCTCTGCTGAGCATGGAGCTGGAAGCTTCATTAAACTATTCGCAGTAACACTGAGATCTTTAGTGTAAGGATAATGGAAAATTTATGCACTGGTCTTGTGTGTATTTTCATGGCTTTCTCTATGCCTATTATTTTATATTTGGAAATAGAATTCATGAAAAAGAAAAGAGAAAATAAATTCTGTGGGCTAAAACAATGCTATAGAAACTACAGAATTTGAACTAGAACTAGACATATTCAAAAATACCAGTGATTAAATGTGAGCAAACAGGAGTCCACATCAGTGGACTCACTGATCATAGTCTCACTTCATCATTCTTATCTTGCTCTGAAATGCCAACAAACAGGTTTGTAGACTTGCTAATTCATTGGCATGTTTCTGAGCAGTACTAAACTTTCCATTTCTGGCTGATGTCAAAAGGAGTCAAGACTGGCTAGCCCTCATAGAAATGGACCTGAAGAGTATTTTTCTGGTAATTGTTGATACTATGTGACATTGTCACTTCCATACTATTTGTAGAGATTGATGCTGGGAAAAATGAATTTTTAGAGAGGTTATGAAAGATCAAGGATGCTATAATGTCATCATAATTACATGTAACTTGGGCATCAGTATTACATAAAAGCATATTGAATGCCTACTTAACATAACATTTGAATAAATCATGTTTAAAATCATGTTCACTGAAACATTTATTTCAGCTAGAGCTACATAGTTTAAGCTGCTCATACATAAACATTTTTGGCATTATTTATGAAAACCTGGCTTGCATCCACTTAATTTATATTTTAAAAAATAAGAGATAGCTATCTGAATATTATATTTATAGTGAAAACCTCCATCGTCTGCTGCTTACTGAGGTTTCAGCAGATCTACAATGGTAATTCAATAACTGTGTCTACAATATCCTGGGAGTTTTAAACACAGTTTCCCATTTTTGCATTTGACATTTCAGTCTGTACTTTCTTACTTTTCTTGATAGGCTTCCAGGTACTAAAAATAATTAGTTAGTGCCTATCATGCTATGTGACAGTGATGCCCTTGAATACCTAACGTGGTTAGCAAGGGTTGAACCTCCCAGGAAAAGTGAATTTTATTGACTCATTGATGCAAGTGCCTCACTGCTTCAGAAGTTTCTGGAGGGAGAGTTTGCAAAGTGGGTTGAACAATCTTGAGGTAGAAGCCCGGAATCAGCTGCCCCAGGGAGGAAGATTTACAGCTGGGCTTTGCTACTGCAACCAAAGCCATGTAGATTGGGCTTCACTCAGCCTCTATTGTGCATGCTGGGTCAACCAATAACTCTTATTTTCTTCATTTCAAAGTGAATAAGGCTTAAACATAATGAGGTGTATATTCCCCAAGCCAGTGGAAAGGGAGTTTATCTTCACATTTGTTTTTCTTCCTGTTTGTAAATAGCTTGAGTGAGGTGTACTCTGAGACATCTTCCCAAAGTAGAAAAAGCAAGTATTTTTTTTTTCTCAGTGGTGGCCTTCCATGTTTAGATACTTTCAAATCTGGAGCTAAAACATCTCAATTCCTTACTGTTAACATTGTCTAACAATCTATAAAATTAGCCTTTTTATCTATGTTTTTATGCTGAATCATTTGTTAGCTCCATAACATCAGAGTATGTAACTCATAACAAGAGTACTTGTTAAGCATCCTGTGATTCATTAGCATTGAAGTATAGAATCACAGAATGGTTTGGGTTGGAAGGGACTTTAAAGATCATCTAGTTCCTCTACTCCTGCCATGGGTGGGGACATCTTTCACTAGACCAGGTTGCTCAGACCCCCATCCAGCCTGGCCTTGAACACTCCCAGGGACAAGGCATCCACAACTTCCCTTGACAACCTGTTCTAGTACCTCACCACTGTCATAGTTTGAATTTTTTTTCTAATATCTCATCTAGATTAACTCCCTTTTAGTTAGAATCCATTTGTCTTTGTCTGGTAACTACATCCTCTTGTAAAAAGTCCCTGTCTACCTTCCTTATGTGATCTCTTTAGGTACTGGAAAGTTGCAATTAGGTCATCCCAAAGCCTTCTCTTCTCCAGACTGAACAAACCCAATTGTCTCAGCCTTTCCTCATAGGAGAAGTGCTCCACCCTTCTGATCATCTTGGTGTCCCTCCTCTGGACTTGCTCCAACAGGTCCATCTCCTTCCTGTTCTGGGGACCCCAAGGGTGGATGCACCACTGCATGTGGGGTCTCACCTCACCCTGCTGGCCACGCTGCTTTAGGTGCAGCCCAGGACACATTTGGCTTTCTGGGCTCCAAGTGCACATTGCTGGGTCATGTTCAGCCTCTCATCCACCAGCACTGCTTTGTATTGCGGCCTTAATACAGAAAGGATGATCCTTGTTTAAAATTTTACTTATATTTCAATAAAAGACTCAGAAGTTCCAGAAAGAAACTATTAACTTAGCAGCTTTTCTGTTTCTTTGCTGCCCACTTAACATTAGCAGAGATACTCTTCATGGAATGCCAACCTAAAGGAATCTTGCTCTAATAAACCTTTGTAGGGCAATATGCTCAATGTACTGAAACAGATCTTGCTTTCATTCCCATTAAATCACATGAATGGGATATATCTTAGGCAATATTACCTACCCAAAAGTTAGATGTCTGGCTAGCTATGGGCTATATGTTCACAGTTATTAGGTACTTCTGGAGGGTGATTCATTTACACTATTTTAGTCTCTTTCAGCCTCTGGAGTTTCTTTCAGTCTTTGGACTTGCTTTTGCTGTCCTCACTGATTATTAAAGTAGTCCATGGTAACTGGCTCAGGCTTACATATATAATCTCTGATACTTACATCAGCAAGGAGGAATCCCAACCAGAGGCATTCTGACTCATGGTATCATCCAGAAATTGCATGGTCTTTAAAAAAATACACAACTTTCTAAGTTTGCAGTTCAGGGAAGTCCTAACATTCCAGCATGGGTTGTTCCTAGATTTTTTTTTTTCTGTATTATATTGAATGGTCCTTCAGGAGAGCTGGAGACGAAAAAAAGGCGAAAAGATAAACTACTATTTCTGTTACTTTAATAATCCTAAATGCAAAATGTTAGCTCTTTCTAGCAACAAAAGCTCCACCAGCAGTCATATTGAAACCATATGCCCTCCATTTGATTTACCATCAACAACTGCCTGGCTGCACACAGAGCCTCTCTGCTTAATAGTGGCTCTAGGCAAGTGCATGCATAATATTCAAAGCAGTTTTGTTCTTTTATTAAAGTTGTGATAAGGAGGCAAAGCATTTTAATGGGAATAATCAATTATATAATGATATTCACATACAACAAAGTGCTTTTAATATAAGTACTTTTAATGTGCCACTTTTGTGACGGGGGAATTACTTTTATAATACTTTCAGAAGTATGTCGGCTACTGGTGCCAGGCAGACAGAGCCTCACTAGGAGACTCCTGAACTCCATTTACTCCTCATTCACAAGAAAGCATTTTTCAGTGCAGAATCCATATGACTTTACCACTCTGCTGAATAAGTGAATTTCAACATAAAGATGTGTCTACATTTTTTTGCAAGAGAAGGAAAAAATAGAGTGCATTATCAGTCTGAATAAAAGCTGATTGTGAAACTTCAACACTTAAAAGATTAATTTGATTCTTTCCTGTTACATTTGCCTGATGGTTTTCCTGATCTCCTTTTGCCATTATCCTCTCTCTACCAATAAGGAGGCAAAGTTAATTCTATCCTGCCATGAGCGTTTTTGACGATGTCAAAAGTTATAAACACAGTGTGACCACACATGATGTTTTGCCTAGTTCTGAAAATTTTCACAAATCTACTAGTTAAAGAAAGCTCTATTGTATTCAAATTTCTTTTTATCTCATGGGTATGAATCTATTTAAGTAATGAGGTGGAAGCCAGAAACTTATTCCATCTATACTGTAGATTTTCATTTAGAAGTGGTGCCCTCTTCCACCCAAAGCTAATTTGCTGTAAGTCCCATGCTAGTTGTCACGGTTACAGGTTGAGTTGTGTCTGTCTCCCAGGTGTCACTGGCTGTTTGGAGCATAGTCCTAAAGGATGATGAAGACTGAGCTTGCTCCCTGACTCTCTGTATCCAGCCTCTGCAAATGCAGGGGATGTTCCAGTGGATGTTCCAGTACCTTGCAAGTTGTGCTGTGCACGTCAGAAAAGAGCCCAGCCATCTTCTTGTCTCAGCATTGACCCTGTGACTCTACCAATAGAAGACCCCTAACTATAATCAGGAGATATATTTGGATCAGTGTTAAGGCTTCAGATGCTACTCCTCTGCTATTTCTCCCCTTCTCTCTCCTTTGCTGAGCTCAGGAAATTACCTGATGGGGGTCATGGAGGAATAGAGAGTTAAGAATTGTGGAGAATAAATGAAACAGTACTTAAGAATATCAATCAAATCCCAACAGAGCATGCCAAGGTGTGGTTGCAGGCATACAGTACTACGATCTTTAAATCCAGAGCAATGTGGTTTGTGAATCTTGATGCTAGAACAATCAAAATAACATACGATATTGTGAAATTTGGAGTAGGATTAATCTGGAGATTAGGCGTAGGTGTCTATAGAAGACCTGGGTGTTCCCATTATGTCAACAGAGATCTAGTCAACTCAGTTAGTGTAGCCTTTGTATAGAAAGCTGGGGATCCTTCTCTTGGGTGGAATCTGACCTGAGATTTTCAGTTGCCATACACAAGCATTCTGAGCCATTGGAATTCTCCAAGGAATTGGAGAGTCCCCCTGGAACTCTCACTCTCCAGTAGAGTGTGGGTGTCATGTAGGTCCTGTGTGATATCTGGCAACTTTATGCAGTGTCTCAGGTACCTCAGGGCACCTTAAATGGACCAGATATTGGCAGCCAAGTTGAGCCCAGCCCAGCACTACCCGCTGTGTTTTACACAGCTGGCTATTTCAGGGAGATCCAAGACATGGGAGAGGCCCTACATCTCCTTACCCAATGCACAAGAGAGTTGAGCATTCACAAAAGTCAGCTGTTAATACCCTTTATCCAGTGCATATTTAATGTAAAAGGCATAACCACTCCAGGAACAGCGACCAAACCCAGCAGCTAACTTTCCCATGTAAGTGGAGCTTAATGCATCCAAACTCAGGATCATTCACCCCATGCTTTTAGTTGCTTCTCTTTAACTTCTCTAAGCAGACAGGTAAAGTAATGCACAGAGACATAAATCAGATTGTAAGATACAAATCAATACTTATTATGGAGTGCCTCTTAGATTCATCACGCCTTCTCAGAAACTACTTAGCTAAAACTTATATTTTATTGCTGATACCAGCAAAGCCAACACATTTTAGACATTTCTTGCTCTCCTTCAAATCACTAGCACTATTTCAGAAGAGCAGTTTTTTCCCCCTCTTGTTCAGAAACAGTCCAATAAAATATGTTCAGGAAAAAAAACCTCTTTTTTCTACTTAAAGACTGTAAAATGCATTCTGCAAACTCACATGCATTTCAATTGAAAAAGCTAAAAAATATAGACTCCAGCTTTGAATTTTCAATATATCTTTTTTTATACAAACCTCAATGTTTAATCATACCTAAAAGTATTCAAAATATCAGAGTTAAATTATTTGCTCACACTGAATGCGGTGCATTAGACTTCAAGGTATTTTTTTAGTTTTATTTATTTAAAAAATGAAATAACTGAATTGGATAATGTTCATTTGGATCAAGTGGAAAGCATTGCTGAAAATTACTCACATAGCTCTATCAAAAACATATCTTTTCATTGTGTTTTTCACAAAAGCAGTTACTATTTTTTTCTTTTTTCATTTCTTGGCAACAGAGTCATGGATCTATAATTAAAAACCCACTTAGGCAATTTCCAAAGGATTATTACAATCTTGTCATGTGAGGGGTTGAACAAGTCAATTTATAGGTTATTTTTTTCCTCATTTCTAAATTCTACAATGATGGTCTGAAAACGTTTAGAGCCATAAATGAGGGGGTTTTTTTGGCAATGGACACAGGGCATGCAACTAATATGCGCTTTTTCTTTCTTTTTAGGAATGCAGTTGAAGAAAACAAAAAATTATATGCAATTTATGACACAAGGTGAGTTACTAAAAGTACTTTAAGCATGTGATTATTATCTGTAATAGAATGCAAATCCTTCAAAATATCAAACATTATTATTAACATTTTTTTCCTGAGCCACGAAGTAATCTTTAAGGCAAAATGAAAAATGTTTTAACCCATCACACACAATTCTATATATATTTCCCTTTAAATATAGTGATTTCCCCTCTGTGTACACTGCATATGACAAAGAAATACAATTACACAACCAGCTTAATTTACATGTAGTTTCACAGATGGAATATGGCCCACGATCCTGATCTGTGTATTATGAGCTTAACTGTGTCTGCTTCTGATGCCAGTGTTTAGGGAATGAGAGCAAAAGGCTAGCTGGCTCAGCCTTGGGAAAAGAGGATGCATTTAGAAAGACCAGGAGAGAGCTGTGCCTTGGCAGTGGAAGGCTGTGGATGCAGCTTCTATAAACACACCTCTGCATTCTGAAGCCTTTCCTTTCCCCTCATCCTTCATAGATTGGTTCCTCTTAAAGGCACTCCTCAGTGTAAGCAAAAAAGGATTTGTGTCCTTCTCAAAGGATAAGAGCAAGACATGCATCAGATTTTCACTTTATTCTACCCATATCTTTTTCTTTGTTACCCTGGATTTTAACTTCCACAATTGTATCTAGAAAATGAAAAAAAAAATTCACTTCACTTCCTTCTCATTGCTTATCCTGTTTTATGTGGAAGTGTTTGTACTTCCTTCCCCTTGGTGTTTTTTTTCCCTTGTCTTTTCTCTCTTCCTCTGTTAAAATTCAAAGGGGCATTTGGATGAAAATACCAGGAACCAACATCTTGGTGTTTTACTTAGTCCTAGTAAAGCTGCATCAGTTAGGATCCTGGCTTGATCTTCCTTTAAATATACATAATATTAAATATAAGCAATTCAAAGAACCCATGCTTGTCTTCTTCACTCTGTATAATCTCCTGCAAAAGGAGGTTGGGATCTTAACTTGGAATTCTGTCTGCTGTTAGTAAAAAAATGGTATAACCAATAATCATCAAAAATAATGTATAACCAATATAATTGGTATATAATATATATAATATATATATATAATATAATATAATATAATATAATATAATATAATATATATAATTGGTATATATTGGTATATAATATATAATACAATGTATAACCAAAATAATTGTATAACAAATAATTATAAAAAATAATTATCATGAAGTAATTGATAAATATGAAAACATAAATACATGGACTTCATCCTTCTGATATAGCCTTAGAGAAAAAAGGTAACTGCTGCATACTGTTTTGTTAAGACTAATGTGCTCCTGAGAAAGGGATTTAGATGAATCCACTCAATTAGAATAGTAACAAAGAAGTCCTATATAAAATAGCACTTCCTCAACTGCAGTTGGAGTAAAAAAATAAAAAATGTAGCTCAGTTACTTATCTGTTTTTCTCAAAAGACTCTGGTTTCATCTGGACAGAGACTTAAAAGAATAGTATTTCTAATGCACCACAGGCTTCTCTAATGCATTTGTGTTATTTCAGTACATAATCATTAATCTTTATGATGAAAAAATGTGAGTTATAAAGAGCCATGATTATTTCTTCCTCTGCCAAAGTGTCAATGGATTTTTATTTTGACGTGTCTGACTCACTATGTGAATAATCCAGAGCTTTTGCTGCATAAGGAATGGAATGTTGCAGGAATACTCTTTTAAATTCATTCAGATAATTCAAATTTTTGTTCTGTGTTCTTGAATATGAAGAAGAAATACCCATCTGAAATTTAAACAGCTGTTCAAGACAATTTGGGTCAAGCCTCTTATTAAAGGCAAATTTTCCCCATTACTCATATGGATTAATAACTTATTCTTTATGTAGCCCACTGAAACATTCAGATCTCCACTACATCAGAACTGTTGACATAACACCATTAATATTTCTGTATAATTAAATGTAAACCAGAAAATTATGCAACCAAAGCAAATGGATTCATGCAATGGTGCTTTCAATCTGTCTGACAGAAATGGGGACAATGAGTATAAACTCACTGTCAGTTAAATAAACTGTTGAGTATTACCCAACATCAGTGAATATTACACACAATTTTTGATAAAATATATAGTAAATAAACATAATCTTGTTCTCTTCACATAGTATGTCCAACAAGCACTGCTCATTATCTGAACAGGCAAAACACAGTGTAAAAAACTGCCAAGTGCAGAGTATTCCCTAATCCCTAATGCTTCCCATCATCTGCCTGTCACTCTAAAGCTCTGCTTCTGCTTCTGCTTCTGTAGGGCAGAAAATAAGAAAGTTGAGTTTTTTAAGGAAATACTAATTTTGTATTGTATGGTATTTTGGCAAAACTGATCAGCTTTTGATTTCATAAAGTGACAAAAAAGTCAAGTGTCAAGTTTACAAAAAAAAAAAAAGTAAAAAAGTGAAAAATTTTATTGTGTATTTTTTCCCAGCCAGTTTTATTAATTACACCTTCTCAGCATGTTAAACCAGCAGGCTATTAAAATTGCTGCAAGGCAGAGTAGGTAAGCAGCAGCATGGTTTCAGCCTAGTAAGATTAATGTCCTGTGTTCCTCAGAAGACAACATTTCAGCCATAACAGTGATTCTTCCCACTTTCTTTTAGTTTCATTCTTTCTCTCTTTTGTATGTCTGAACCCTTCGTGATTGCAGTTTGCTTCAGGATAAGACTGGATCTTTGTCAAAATCAGTTAAATGACAGACAAGCCAGAAAGGAAAATGAAAAAGAAAACATTTGATAAGTGATTCTGACCTCACTCAGTAAGTGGAGTTAAGTTCATTTTGTCAGGTAAACCCCCAGCACCACTTTCCAGCACAGGAGTTCAGTGAGTATTGCATGGTGTGATCAAATACTTCTTCCCTGATTCCCAAGCCAGGCTTTCTCCTACATCTGGTGACTGATAGTGGTAGTACTGCAAATGCATCAGTTGTGAGCAGACCTCTCCTCTTCTCTAGCCTTCCTGTCATTGCTTTCTCTGCTGTATCTCCATTAGTACTGACAGTGATGAAGGAAACTGGAATTTGTTCCAAAATTTTGAGTCGCTTCTCATTCCAATCCCACTGCCTTCAACCACTTCTGTCCTTTGATAAGGGCTAAGTGTGCTGTTCCAGCTCCTTCTGAAATGAGGTGATGGATGCATCTACATAGCATTTTACTGCAGACCAGGACTGTGCTTGCAAAATCACTTGATCATTCCCACTGACTGTGTGCTTTGTTTCACATCTCAGAGCAGTCTCAGAGTACATGAACACAACTCCTTTCAAACTAAGTTGAAAAATGCACCCCAGCAGCACATTACTCTAACTGCTAATGAGCATTTATTTAGTCTAGTGGACCAGATTTGGTCATGTTTCCTAATGGGGTTAAAAAAAAATCAACCCCAAAACAACAAATGTGGCATGGATATCAGATCCTCAGCAACAAGAGTTTTGTTCTAGAGACCAGCCCCTGTACCTGTTAACCCAGACTTAGTTGATAAATCCATTATAATCCAACTTCCCCCAAGGATTTCATTCATGTGCAGGATTGGCAGTTGTATTCTTCCACACTTATTTGCACTGGAGCAAGGACAGTCCTTTTGCTTCTTCACACATAAGGCTTGCCTTTGCAGTTTAGACTTCTCCATTGTTGAAGTGTCCTTTACAATATTGGCAATGCTGAAGAAGTAAAGAATACATGCTGTGCTTACCTCATTGAACAAAATTTGATCAGGAGCATACATCTTAACTGTCTAGTGGCCCAGAGGCTGGAACATTCATCAAGCTTGTAGAAAATGTGATGAATTTTAGTCCCTGAACTACAGTGTTCAAAGTCGCATGTTTTACAGGGATAGCTTTACGGGACAGAAAGATTGTACATTGGAAAAAGAGCAAGGAGTGAGAATGAACAATGATGAAAGCACCTAAAAGGAGGAGAGAATTGGGTTTTGTTCCTTATACCACTGAACATTGATTTCTTTTATCCAGTAATTAATTCATGAATCGCTGGATTATTTATGAAATAACAGTACTTCCCAGGCAACAGCCAAATCACTAGGCCACAGAGTTATTTTAACTCCTTTCCTCTCCCCCACTTAACTATTTGCTGAAAAGTAGAACATTTCAAAAAACAAAAGTTTACCCTGAGTTCCTGGAGTTCGGGCTTATCTCAGGAGATATTTCCCTGGGATTTTCTTGGATGGACAACCTACAGGTTGTGACTGGATGCTTTGTTTTGCTTTAGTGAATAGTTGTGCCCAGACTCCTTCCAGCCATGCCTTGAAATAACCTTCTTGCCTTTAGAAAGGAGATGCTTGGGAGCCTAATTCCAGAAGCAAAGTCAGGATGTTGAATTCTGGGGCAGGACAAGGAGTCTATTTCTGTGTCCATTTTTTCCTTATAGGTCACATTAAATAACTTCCCAAAAGTCTGGCCTTCCACTATGTCCTGAATACTGTGCCTGGTGCAGGCCTTTGCTGGGTGTCACCTCCATTCCATTGCCACAGAAGCTTAGTTATGAGCCTTTCCTGCAGACAAAACCCACAGTGCTACTTTCACTGCAAATGCCATGTCACAGAGAATTCAAGATGATTTTTACCTTTCATGAAATTCATTGATTGTTTATAGTTTTTAAGATCTTTCAGTTACTGCTAAGCCTAATTGAACCCAGAGCCCCAAGGAACAGATGCTCCATAACCCACTAAACACTTCCTTGTTCCATCAGCTCCAGCCTAGATTATCTTTATGCTGTTCCCAAGTAAATGGTTGCTCTGCAAGATCAAGAAGACAAATACTTAAATGAAGTGTGATAAAATATGACAGACTCTACAGCACTGTTGATTCATTCCTACCTCAGATGTGTTTCCAAAGTACCAGGACAGCACATTAATCAGAAATAATGCTCTCTAACTTTTTTTATTTCTGTTATAAAACAGACAATCTATTTAAGAAAAGTTATTAGTGTTTAAATGTGCTTTTAAACCATGTTAAACTCTTCATAAGAAATATTTTCTTAAGCATTAATACTTCCTTTCAGAATTTAGGGGGACAGAATTGAATTCTGAAGTCTGTGAAAGAACTGGTCTTCAATACTGCCCATCTATAGCATTAAAAAAAATCAGAATCCAGGACCCTAAAATTACTTACATAGTTACTTATTATTTGGCTTTTCATCTTTGAGCCCTTAAGGCATGTATGCTTCATGCCACAATTCTCAAGCTTTCATCATAAGCCTAATAAGGTTTTTAAATAAAAGCTAAGATTTTTCACTTACTTTAAAATCACAGTAATTACGGCATTATTAAAAATCCAAATATTAACATGAAATCACAACATCAGGCAACACTCAGTTTCTCTTATTACATTTTTCTCCATTGCCTATAGAGTTCAATACTGTTTTAAAACTGAGCTCACTCCTTCTTTTATTTGGATCTTTATTTCTAACTGCAACAGCAACAATGAATGGGACAATGGATTGCACTTATCTTTCTTTTCAATAATTTGTTGAGGAGAGGGGAAAAGCCATCCATGTTTTCTCACCTGTACTTAACACCATGGCATTACTCAATGTCCATCCTCTTCATAGCAGTTTCCCTAAGGGAAGAGAATGTGTGGAAGGAAAAACAGGTGTTAAGAGAAAAAGCACAAAAGAAAGACAAAGCTTTTCTCCCTTGGCTACTGAAATATTGTGCTTTGTCATGGACCAGTGGCCACTGATTGCCAGAATGTAACCAGAATCAGAAGCTGGCCAGGGGCATGTTTGTATGTTCATAGAGCATGGTGAGGAGCTGCCTCTGCAACCAAAACCAATATACCTCAACAATCTTCTGTTTCCATGCCAATAAGTCCTGCTGAAAGGACTAATTAACATGGAAGAAGATAAAAGATAAAAACAACTGTGCTATCTTCACCCAACCAACATTTTATACAAAGCTGAGAGCATTCAGAAGCTCATAGGCGACAACTCTGACCCTACATCTCTGGTACCAGTGCCATTTCCCTTCATTACTGTCCCGTATGACAAGCCTGGCTACACACGTTTTGAACCCAGCAGAGCTTCTGCCTGGCAAAGCACGTCCATCTCGGTCAGTGGAGTTGTCAGCCTCGCAGGCACGGCTGAAGGGAGCCTCAGGCCCGGCACCTGTACATGCACACCACATCCCCGGCCGTGGCAGAACAGCTTCAGGCCCCTGCAGGTCAAGGCAGGGCTCCCAGGCCAGCTCCTTCTCCCGCCCCAGCGGCTCACCCCGGGCATCGCTCCCAGGATGCGCCACAGGGCAGGTGGGCACAGTCCCGCAGACAGAGCGGCAGGCCGAGGGGCAGAGGCGGATAGAGGCACGGCGTCGGGCAGTTCCCTCTCACCCAGCTCCAGGAGGGACCCTGCGGGCTGCCCTAGCCCCGCAGTCCTGCTCCTACCCCGGGGAGATGGAGCCGGCGGCGGGGAGATCCCGC
>VYXD01000022.1:473621-515577 GCA_013397195.1 Hylia prasina
CTACACGGTGGTGAGGAGGGTCGTGGCGGGGGGGGGGGGGGCGGGGAGGGAAGAAGAAAGAAGTAGTGCCCAAGCAGGGAAGCATCTCCTGAGGCCAGCATAGCCCTGTGAAGGGTGCTGTCACTGTGCTGGTGATGAATCAGCATCCATCCACTACAAGAGGGGCCCAGCAACAGGCACTGATCCTGGAGGATAGTCTATCTTAGAGGTTACCTGCTCTCTAGTTACCAGCTGGCCACAGGATCATCCATCCTCTGCCTTGTCTCCATCCATTTTTGTTCCTCAGGACAGTGCCCATGAACTCCCCCAGCCTGCCTCACTCTGTCTCTCTCTCCATCTCTGTCATCTTTCATAGTTCTTACTGACAGTGAGAGAGAAAGAAGTGCTTGTAGCAGGCGGTGGGATAGGGAAATGACTCCTGTTTGTCCAGGGGAATTGATGACAGGCTTCTGCTTATCTGCAGAGGAAAGCAGCTACTCTGAAGGGGAAGGATACCTGCTTATGCAGACACAGGGGGGTAGTTAATGCTGCTGGGAGCCAATAGACTATTTAAAAGCCAACTCCAGCTGCCAGCATTGAATCATCCAGACTTGGATGATGAAATAGATATGAACTGTGATGATCAGTCTGGAATAATTGCAAATATTCCATGGACAAAAAGGGATTCAAAATTATATTTACAAACTAGAGGAATAGCCCAAATAAAAAGGAACAAGCATGAAGTCCTGCATTATATAAGGAATGATGAATCCATTATTTAAAATGATAAAGATTTAGCTAACCAGTAGGACACTAAAAAAAGATCTTACTGGACCAGAATCTAAAACAAGTGAAAAAGTCACAGGTGCAGTATACTTGAAAAAAGACACATCTTACCTTGGGTTACATAAATAGAAGTGTCATTCACGAGACACAGGGTTTCCTTTGTCATTAGGTAAACCTGAGCAAGAATGCTGTGTCCAGTGTTTCCTCCCTGGCTTTCAGGGAGATGGAAAGAAACAGGAGATGTAATTAAAATAATTACAAAACAGGGCATATGTGGTGATGTTGAAGTAAATGGGTTTAACACCGAAAAATAGGATGGGGAGAAGAAATAAAAGTTCCCGCTAAGTAGGATGCTGGTGGTGAGAGAATGATGATCAGTTGCTCTTTAGAACCAACTGAATTAAGACCTGAAGAAATTAAAGAAATTAGGGAGTTAATTTAAAATTGGTTTTCATCTAGCTACATTTTTTGGAGCAGCATCTTATTTTCAGGTTTTCAAGAAGGGATTAGATAAATACCTCTATCTGCCTTTTGAGAGGCTGGGGTAGCTTATGCTTTGAGTTGTTCTCCAGCACTCTATTTCTGTGAATCTCTGCTCTGGTTTAATAATTATTTCAGCCAGCACTCACAAGTCTGTCTTGGTGTGGTTTTAGATGCTCCTGCTGGTATCGTGCTGATGCCTCAGAGGATGAGAAATTTCCCGTAGGACATTTGTAATAAATACCAGTGCCATAAGTATATGCCTTGCCAGCTGAGATTCATTAGTCACCAACATCATATATAAATCTTTATTGTGTTCTCAGTACCTTTGCATCAGTTGCACCAGGTGTCACATGCATGTTCTTTCAAACATGCATAGCAGTCATTGAAAAAAGTTACAAGGTCAGAACTTCTGTGCATGTAATCATTATATATTTTTACTGCTGCTGAAAGACTTTTATCATGCTCGGGTAATGAAAGAGTGCACTAATTTAAGTTAACAGGAGTGGAAAATTGACAGAAACTGTATGAATTTTTACCTGCTCCATGCCTAGCAATTTTTTTTTTCACTCCGTTGAAGACAGAAAGAAAAAGAGATAAAGAGGGATATTGATATGCAGATCTTTATTAGTGCACTGAATTTTTTATTCAGATAATTTAATGCCTGTAGTGATACAGAAAGCTTAGCAATTTGAAAAAAGCATGGCAGGCAATGTCATGCTTGGCAGAAGACAACAGACAAACATAGAAACTTTCACGATGCATCTGCCACAATGGTCCACAGAGCCAAATGTCCTGCCTGACTCTGCTACTTGCTGGTGGTGGATGCTTGGGGAGGAAACCAACAAACGTGTTACCACTTCTCTAGGTTACTTTTACAATCTGCAGTGATTTGTAACTTGAGCAGAGTACCTTTTGTATAGGTGTCACCAGAGCATTGAGATGATTTAGTAACAATTCATTTTTCCCCACAGTTTTCCTTTTAATAAAGATGTGATTATATAAAGAATTTAAACTTGGGTAGTATCAAGTGCAATCCATCAATAGTGAAGGATAATAAAAACTTTCAGTGGAAGAGGTTGAATAACATTTAGCTACCATTAGGGGTTTTAGCTTATTTAGGACAAACTTTCTTTTTTTCTCCCTTGTGACATGGAGTCATAAAAAAATAGCTGGAACAAGAATAATTTCAAAGCGACAGTTTATTTAATATTTGTAATTGAATGTCACAGTTCCTCATAACTACAGATATTGCAAGGAAAAAAATCCCCAAGTCTGGGCATGTCTAATTCATTTTTCACTATTACGGATTTGAACCGATAACTTTGGCAAAATAATTTGTTCTCTCAGCAGTAAGGAGCTGGTTACAGGTCGCTGTGATAATGTAATCTGCAATATGAATGTAATATTGCACACAGCAGAGAGGGAAGATAAAACAGCTGTGCTGGGAGGTCTGCAGTTACACTGGATAATTGGCAGTTCAATAGCAGTTAATGACTTTTTTCTTAATACTAATATGAATGTTGAATTTTCATTAGTTCATGGGTATGTCTCCATGGCACAATACAGCACTCTGCAGAGATGCCAGAGGTACCTCTGGTGCAGCTAGTAGAATTTCTGGATGCTGTGAAGTTATGTCAATATGGAGCTCTGTACAGAATGGTTATACCAGTGGGAGTTACGTCTCTGAATAAGACTTGTCTCACAAGCTTTAAATATGTTATTTGGTGTATGACCAGCATCCAGCCAGAGCCTTTAACAGAGAGAAGCACTTCTGTAAGAAAGTATTTTTTATTCTAAAACAGGTAGTTAAGATGAGGATGACTGGCCCTCCTGCAGTACCTGTCTGGAGGTACTAATGGTAATGGAATTAAGAAGGCAATGAGAGAAGTTGACTGACTTAGTATATATGCTTTTTTTCAGTTAATGTTGGAATGGATTCCAACTGTTGCTCCTTCTTCACCTGCCTTTTCGGAGGTATTTAGAAGACAGCCCTGAACTGATTCACAGCTGAGCTTTAGTTGACTAAGCAGTATTAGCCAGCAGGTTAGTGCATTGTATGTGAATTCTGTGCACAGTGTGAACTGCAGAGGGTTTTTCATGTAGATTTTGTCTGAATCAAAATACATGTAGGACAGAGAAGATAGCCTTTGAAAGCAAGCTCAAATCCGTGTGATTAAAAATAGGTCATCCCTTGTTCTTTGAACTGAGATACAAGGTAGACCCACTGTCTTACTCTGCTGACCTGTTAAGCCTAAATATACTTGAAAGGAAGAGCTTCATTCCCATAACTATGTCCTGTTCACATCAGGGGTATTTTAAAGTTTCACATTCTGGTTGTTACTTGCCCATCACAGCTTCAGCATGTGAGCTCATTTCTTAGCTGCAATGTCAAATGTTGATCTGTAATCCAAGGCAGGCTCACCTGAGCTGGGCTGGGCAGGGTCCTTTTGGACTGAGCTGAGGCACAATCAAAAAGCTAAGGGCTTTGCCTTCCAGGAGCTGCACTTGGCTGGGCAGGGAATCAGAGCCCCTGTCACATTTTTCAGTGGGGAAATAATTCAGGAAGAGCAAGAAATTTAATCTTCCAGATTTAAAAGGCTAAGATGTAAACTAATTTTCCTACTTAATCAAATGTTATTCTGTAAACAGATGACCATTTTTCTTGGTGTTTCCAATGACCATTTTTTCCGATGGTTTCCTGTGCTACTGTGCCTTTTAGAATGCCCTGAAAATTTGAAGTTGAAAATAGTAGATGATACAAAATTTCATTTAAATTCTCAGTATTACTGGGGATTGCAGTAAGTCTTGTTAGTTGTTAGTTGTTAAAGATACAGAAGATTTATTTAAGCTTTTTTTCATAATATAACACATTGATATGTCTTTTTTTTCTCTGCATCAGCAGTGATTTGCTTTAGCTTCTGACCTCCTAGGCTATTCAGATAGGAATCCTAGGCTATTCCCTTGGACTTTCTAAGCATTTTACAATAATGTAAAATAGGTTTCTATTTGGATAACAAAAATATCTCCCAAACCAACTGGAACTTTGCATAGGAATATATCTTCAAGACTTGCAGAACAGGATATATGACCCGTAGTTTTGGTTTTGAGCCACAAACTATAGCACTGCTAAATTTAAGAATTGTGGTGCTCCTGGTAACCTGTAGAATGTCAAGACTTACGTGCTTGAGCACAGCACCTGTGCTCAGGCATGCAGTTATATGTCAGTCACTAGCATGGATTTGTCTCAGCAGTTTCCCAGGTTTGATACTCTCTGGAGGTTATCACAAGCCAGCTCCACTGTTAGCAGGCAGCTTGAATACAGCTAGTTGTGAAATAAGTTAATCTAGATAGAAACAAACTGTGCTGTGCAACAACACTTGTCTTTCAGACAAGAAAACTCCTTGGGTCACTTCATTTGTTAGGTTAGTTCTATCCAGAAAGTGCAATTCATTGCATCCATATGAGATTATGTAGCCATCATTTCTAGTGGGAGAGCTGTGACTCTCCAGAGTGTTATACAGCTATCTGAACAGCACATCTGTATTAGAAGACAGCTCATTGTAGAGCTCAATGAGCTTGTAGATAATTCATTGTGCCTTGTTTCTTTCCATTCTCTGTACAGTGAATGTGGCTTAAGCCAAATGCTCATCTGTTACCCTTCTGGCAGTAAGTGAATTGAATGCCACCTGCATGACCTCTTGACTCTACCCAGCTGTCAGAGCTCTTTTTTTTTCCTCTTTGAGAAAATAGATGGACAGATATTCCCTGCATGTTGGGGAACTGCTGTTGCAGACTTTTTTATGAGGGGTGAACTCTGTCTCTTGGTCTTGCTTGGCTTCATGCCCCTTGACAGCAACTCCATGCAGTTCAAATGCTGTGTGTTGACCTGCATGACTGAGCAGAAGCCTGTGGTAGGTGAGTGACAGCCACCAATGAAGAGCAGAAGGAGCTTGAGGTGGAACACAGGACAGCTTACATGCACTTAAATTCCGAGGAGATGTTGTTCATTCTAGTTTAGATAGATAAGGGCATGTAGGAGGATTTCCAGAGTACTTACTTTGTGAAAACAAACTAAAGAAACTACCAGAGTCCCATAAGCAGCCTTTGGTAGGCACCTAAAATGTAGGTGCAAATTAATTGTGTCGATTAGGTGGACTGGACTTTACCTGGTGTGACAGAGAAAGCAGCTTGTCCTTGGGCAGTAAGGGCTTATGGACTATGTATAGAAGTAGTTAGCAGTACTTGTGTGTGTTTGTGTGATGAACGAGAGGTGATTAAGAGAAATCAATTTTAAGGAGGAAATAGCTTGTTTCCTTTTAATAAAAATGGCGTCTCCTTTGGTATTTCATCCTTTTTTTTCCCCCAGAAAAATGGTTGAGCTAGCTGGGGAATAACATGGTTATTTTAAAAATGCTGATTATCTGCCTGCAATTCTTTTTATAAACCATCCCCCTTAAATGTACAGGGGAAAAAAAAAAGGAGTAAAAAGACGGGCAGTGAATTAGCAGATGCATTTAAGGTAGTTGATCAGCTTATCTTTCCAGCAGACCCACTTTAGTCACATGCTCATATATTATTAACCTGACTGCATCAGGGCTGATACTGTATGTCTTTCCCAGCATACCCACTTATGTGGCATTGGGTGCCTTTTGAATTGGATGCTGGTGCTGTAATTTGGAAAGGGAAGCTGGAAGTTTGCATAATGTGATCTTGTTATCCATTAGTATAATATTCTTTGTTGGTTTTATAAATACCTGTTTAATATCATCATGAGTGATCTGGAAGATGGGATACCTTCCAAGCTGGTATTCTATGATTTCATGATCTTTACATTAAAAAGCAAAGCTTCTAACCTCCAAAGAAGATTCTTTTTCCGTAGCCTTCCTCCAGGAGCCCTAATGCTTGTGATGTTATGCTTTTCTTTCATTAGTCACATCTATAAGGATCTCACTTACAATCTTGCATTATATTCCTGTAAGTTACTTTGGCACACACGTGTCTAATGTCATTTAGTAACCTGCTGGCACAAAGGTTACTATTTGAGCTAGGTGGTTTAAGTGAAAAACGAATTACTCTACTGAGATGTAAGTATTTCCTTTAATTTGACTGCTGGTGCTCACTGAGCAGCTGTCTTTAAGACAGAAGTCACAGTAATTTACTGCTACTTTTCAGTAAAAGTCCCTGAATGATTTTTGTTAATAGCTTGAGCAAGTGACCAAATCTCATGAGACTCCTGTATGAATCTTTTGCAATTTTTCTTTCTCATCCCTCTTGACTCTTGATTATTCACATCTTTTGTGCTGGAAAGCAGGAGGCTGGGTTTTTCTCATCATTATTTTTATAGTCCTTTTCCTAAGATATTTAGTCTAAAAAAACCACCAAACCCAAAAAAACCCAAACAAACAAACAAACAAAAAAATCCGTTGTGGGGAAAACCAGATCCATCCCCTCTCCCTGAGAACACTGCTGAATGAAGCTAAGTACAAACATAGCTTGCTACTGTCTGGCACACAATTAACTAGCCCTCCTGAGCTTGATATTGCAAAATATGGTAATAAATGAGTTCTAAAAATCTTTGCACCTCTATATGCCGTTTTTTTTTTAACATTTGCAGAGCACTATTGAATGTCATCTGTAGCCTAATGTGTGTCCATTGTTGAATCCTATGTCTCTTCATATATTCATGCTATTGTGATGCCCTTCATGATCATAAAAAAAAAAGCAAACCTGAAATAAAATGTTATGATGAATCTATACTTAATGGCAGATCACTTTGGACGGATTTGATTAAAACATGGCAATAATGCAGTAACAGTGCTGAAGATTCAGAAGATGGATTTAGTTAATTGCTTCTAGAGGGCACAGAATTAAACACAACCTTTCAAAAATGAGTGATAAATCTTCAGATACATGGAAATAATGGGTATGAAGAATTGACTAGATGTAATGTTGATGAAGGCAATCAAAGGATGAAAGTGTCAGGGTTACTTTTCAATCTGTCATTGAATTGTGGTCATCTATCATTGCAACTAGATTTTGTCTTAGCTCTTACTGTGGCCACTAGTATATTTCCATCTTCTTCTCCCTGTTGTCCCTTGCCAAGTCTTCATGTCTATTATTCTCCAGTCATCTTTTGTTGTCAGAAGTGTGATATTTTTTCATCAGTTCATGCCGCATTACCAGCCCCCTGCCAGTTAGGCTGTTTCATATTCTTCAAGATGCCCTTGCCTACAGCCAGCACCCTGGCCTCAGTGCTCAATGCTCTGCCATGTTGCCTTTTCTGCTGGTGTGGCAGAGCTGTCAGTAATTTTTATTTTTTTTTAATGGTATGCTAATTTCTTTGAAAGCAGAAAGTGCTTATTTTTAATGATACCATTACACAATGTCTGTCTTGTTTATTTATTTTGACTTGAATAGCAGACATTTGTGATGTATAAAGAAATAAAAAAAGGGTTATATTTTTCAAAAGCTTGCAGTACCAGACCTTTGCAAAAAAAATCCTCCAGTATACTCCTACCTGTGCTTTTGCTGCATTGAGCCATGCTGTAACTCTGACTGTTTCTAATGGTGTTAGAGAATGCAAGGAAGGAGGGCAGGAGGGAATTGTTCAATTTTTAGATTACTATATGATCACAGTAGAGTGCAAGTTCGATTTTATTTGGTTTATTTTGGTTTATTGCTCAGTGGGAGGTGGTGTGTTGATTGTTTCTCACAAAACCCATCAGTAAACAGGCAGGCACTCAGAAGGAGCTGTAGTCTCCATGCCATCAAAATCATGTATTCAATAACCCTCCAAGACAGTTATTTTATTGATTGACTGAAAAATCTCCAGAGGAGACTAGTTTAGCATATCATGTCATATCAGACTTCTGAGGAACACATTGTCTTTTCCTTTCCAGGGCAAATACTGTGTCAGATTTGGCTGTTACATGCAGTGGTGCAGTTCCAGTGGTAAGAGAGAAGAGGTTTTGGCCCATCTTCTGTTGTCTGTCATACGGAATGGCACAAGCAAATCCATCCAGCACTAATGCTGATAATCCTGACCATCAATTATCCCACTGTGTCATTGTAGGATGGCACTAAAGCTACAGACTTGCAGATCTTCACACCAAGAGTGGCATTTTTAAGTAGTTAGGTTTCATCACCTGAATTTTTAGGTGCTTTGAAGGGCAAGAAATGGCCATGTTTTCAATTCTATGTATGTTCCCTGAAAAACTGGGACCCCAGCATTGTGAGTATTGGAGTGTGTGCTAAAACCAGTATGTAAGTACAAAACCAAATTCCAAAAACACTTCAAATCTTTGTTTCTTTGAATTTTTTTTCAGACATTATCTGTGTTGGTCATGCCTTGATATGTACAAATTTTATCTCATTCTGCCCATTCCTTTGTTTTTTTTTTTTTTTTTTTTAAAGCATCAAAATATGTAACAGAACTGGGGCTGGTGCTCGGTTCAGTATCTTCATACAAATGTGAACACTATCACTCCTCAGGTTTGCAAGAATATTGGCTGGAGCTCTCAAGTGATGATTTAATTTGAAAAAGTGTTTCTAAAACCTGCCCTTTTGCATTAATTACTCTCCAGCCTATGTTTGTTGTTGTTAATAGAGGGTTCTCTTTAGTGGCCAATGACAATAAGGCCAGTTGGGATTCCTGCTGATACATTGTCTAGCATTGTTCTGTAAGTTTTATGTATGAAAAGGGGATTTTTTAACTTAGAGGTCTAGGAAATAGCCAGATCCCTTTCTAGGGTCTAGATGTTGGATGTTGTCTCAGTACAAGAGACTAAATAAGGAACTGAGAATTCTCTTTGGGTATGCTGTTGAAAATACCTCCCTGGAGCTAACATTCTCTTTCTGTCTTGAGGAGATACAGAAAGGAGCTTGTGAGGCTGAGCAGAAAACAGAATTTGTGTGCAATGGGCTCTGTTTGACACTTAGAGGACTTGTCTTATTTCCGTGGTCCTTACTGTGCTGCAGTTCATGTTGAGAGCTGGCTCAGCCTGGCTCGTTTGGGATCAGAGGAAAAAGAAGGTGTTTTGAGACAACTTTTCCATTTTTCCCTTCAGCTGTTCTATCTGATGGAGATCAAAATGTTTTCTTAATCCTTTTCAAGCTAAACTCCCAGTGAAAAATATGGAAACCGAATAAAAAGTTTTGTTATATCGACCAATAGGTCCTACACCATTTTTTCTCTTTGTTTTCGCTTCATGGGAATAAACAAACCAGAGTATTAAACATGATAAAAGAGGAGGCAAAAAATATTTTTTTAAATTATTCAGTAATCTTCAGAGGCTTGGTGTCATTTAGAGTTAGCATACATCCTAAAGAAATTATTAAAGACTCTAGAGTTCAACAGTTACTGCTGGACCATGAAGAAATATCCCCAAGAACTGAATTTCCCTGACCTGCTTTTATGTTTGTGTATGTCTGTGTTTCTTCTGCTGTCCCACCATGACTCTCAACTTCCAGAAAAAAGGTGGTGGGAGGACATGTACAGGCATTGCTGCCATTAGGTTACTTCACAATAGATTTTGGAAAACATTCCTGAGGACTCTAACTCCAACCAACCCTACCAGTAAATTCTGGGAGCACTCACATGTGGTTTTGGCCCCTGCCAGCTGTTACTCTCTTTCCAGGATTTTCAGGCACTGCTCAGGAGTCTGCAACTGGCAGAGTTGCTTCTGACATCCAGCTATCATATGGACACCCCATTTTGGAGGGTGAGAGAGTCTGCTTATGCCAGAGTATATGTTTAATATTCTAGTCAGGTTTAATCCACTAGTAGAGAGATAGCTATAGAGTCTCTTTGAGAAATTTATCTACTGATCTGCAGGCGTAATAAATTCAGCTTTTTTTTTTCTTTTTGGTACCAGAAGTAGTGTCTGTACTGCATTTAACCTTATTAAGCATCCTCGCTAAGCCATACATGTTGAACTTTTAAATGGAGGTGAATTCCCAGCAGAAATTCAGAGCTGGTAAAAATTCCCCACAGTTTTCTGTGACAAAAAGCTCCAGTGAGGTTTGCAGTTTAGCTTTTCCCAAGGATTTTTTTCTGGACAAAGTGCATGGCTCCGGACTCAACAAGCCTCAGACCACCTGCAGCTGGTGCTGCAGAGGCAGGTTGTCTCTGTTGGGTGCCATGGCCAGTTGTGTGATGCCATCACCTTGTTCTTTTCATCCTTGGCACCATTAGAGCCTTTTTGTGAAGGAAATTTAGCTTCCACTTTCCTTTATAGCACTCCAAGGAAATATTTCATATTCAGTATGTATAAGAGATGAGGGAAAAATGTCAATAAAGTTAACATGGATAAAAATTTGTTTGATATATACTGACCAAATTAGGTGATTTTTTTTTTAATGCCATATAGAATCACTGTGGAGGCTTTATGTTAACAAAAATGGGAAATTGTCTATTTTGGAATCAAATCAGTGGAAAAGGAAGCCAACTGACATTGCCATTCCTATCAGCAATCTGTATGATTTCCATTAAAAAATGCCTTCTTGGCACCGAGCTCCCTGTGTGCTCTGCAGAAGGACCTCACAGGGGCCAGAGAGTCTGTTTCTGCCCAAATGTGTCTTGGCTGTAGTGAGGAGTCTGACGAGTGAGATGTGGGTGAGGAATAATAGTTTACAAGTCCAAGATACAACACAGTCTGTAAGGGGATGGATTACCAGAAATGTCATGTAACTGTGTTTGAAATAACTGGAAATCACTTTTCATTTGTAGGTCTCAAAGTTTCACTTATATGGGATAGTGGAAGGTGTAAAGGGGGTTAACAGTCTTGTGCTGGGGGACAACAGACAAGAGAGGAAATGTGTCCTAGATCCTTCAGGTGACCAGTGACACAGCCTGTCTTCCTGAGCTCTGGTCCAAGTTTTGGTGACAAAGGCTG
Source organism: Hylia prasina (assembly GCA_013397195.1). Lineage (NCBI taxonomy): Eukaryota > Metazoa > Chordata > Aves > Passeriformes > Sylviidae > Hylia > Hylia prasina. Next base: position 484,763 of record VYXD01000022.1, read on the forward strand.
GTATTGTTCAGCCCAGTAGGTGCAGATCTGTGGAATGCAGCTGGGTGGGCAATGTCCATATTAAATGCTGAGAGCTTGCTTTGTAGAAGTAGTTCTGGTGTGGTTCAGTGAGCATAATTCATAGTTGGTGCTCTAGGTATGCTCAGGGAGAGCTCCTCTGGCTTGGGCCCATCCAAGTTGTATAGAAGAGTTGTAGATCCCTCATCTCTGAAAGTGTTGAAATTCATGTTGGATGGGGTTTTGAGCAACCTGGGATAGTGGAAGGTGTCCCTGCCCTTGCAGTGGGGTTGGAACTAGGTGGTCTTTAAGGTCCCTTCCCACCCAGAACATTCAATTATTCCATGATTCTGTGACATGCTCCAGAACAGGTTTGCAGCATGCACCAAGGTGTAGAAAGGGAAAAGATGCACTTCAAAAGTATATTCCCAATTAGAATTGCAGTGCTAATAAAGATAACTGAAGGCCATACTGACTCCTGTTTTTAGAATTAATTGTCATTTCATTTTGGGACACTGAAGCACATCTCCATCTGATGTGTTACTTATTCATGACTTAATTAGCAACTACTTTGAAGTGATACCTTCCTCTTTATTCTCATTTTTCGACTGTTTATGAGTGGCAGTGGTAAACAGGTGCAAGAGTTGCTGTGTCAGTTCATACCAAATGTGTCTTAGCCCAGTATCATATCTCTCACTGGGGCTAGTGTCAGATGCTTAATAAATAACACACACAAAAAAAGTGCTGTTTCCCTGGAAAAATCTCCCAGCCTCCATGATTTTGCTTCAGAAATATTTGTGGTTGCAATTGGTTTCTTAATGCTTAATCTAAAGGATATTAAAATAAATTACTCTGATTATTTAGCCTATGTTCACCTACATAAAGGAAATATCTATATATAAGTTTTGGCCATGTTTTTTCTTGTACATCATGTTTTTCTACAACATATTGTTGTAATGCTCATCATCATCATTGTTAGCTGTGTTCATTAAATCCCTAGAGATGCCCAGTGTTAACTACTGACATTGCCATGAAATCTGCCTCTGTGCCCACATGCAGATTTTGGAAGTTGCTTACTTTCACCAGCTGTTTCCTCTGAATGTCCGAAAACTTCCAGATGCAACCAGTATGTCTGTCTGTGGCTGTAACAGGGAAAAGCTGTAAACTCTCCCTTAAAATTCTGGACTTTCTAGTCCAGAATTTTCAAAGCAGCAGATCTTTGCTTTAAATTGCACTAGTCCTCAAAAATCTTTCTGAAGTAATGTTTGAATTATGCTACTGGGAATTCAGGAAGAGAAAATCCATATGTCTTTGAATATTTCAGTAATGGATTAATAGAGACTACTTTTCCTCAGACAGTTTTTCCTCAAGCTGCTTGCTTACAATACCGAGTTCCATGGTGTAAGGTAGTGTGTAATCCCTGAGATGAGAGTTTTTGATGACTTCAATGAACTTTAAAAAAAGAAACTGTAATACATCTTGAAAGAAGTTAAAATCTGTATTTTTTAATGCAGAATAGGAATTGAGAGCAGATGAGGCATTCTTTCCAGAACTCGTGACTCCTCTGTTTCTAAAATGATAAAGATTCAGAACTAAGTCCTAGTGAAATCTGGGACAGGAAATCCAATAGAACTCAGGTTTAAGTATTGCATCTCAGCGAGTGGACAATAATTTGTGTTTGCTTCAGAAAAAAAGTGGAAAACAGGATTATTTTCCTGTGGTGAGGTCATGTTTGAGGTAAGGCACCTGAAGACAAACACCCTTAATCAGGAGTTAGTGATGAGTCCCCCAGTGTCTCAGATTAGACATAGTTTGTGGTTCCTACTACACACACATACCTTTCACTGACACAGTCTTAATTTTTCAGTCTATACTTTCTCACGTTCTTCACCTCAGCATCTTATTTGCTGTTATCTACCCTGGAATCAGTGTAGAGTTTTCCAGATAAATCAGTTGCTGTAGTCTCAGATGTGCTGAAGAGCAGGAGGTGAACAGAAAGTGGGCAGATAAAGGCAGAAGCTAATCTTTTCTGTAGAGTGCTTAGAATTCCCTCCAGTGGTTTATTTCAAGTGGGTTTTTTTTCAGTTCAAAGGCTTTTTTGGCCAAATGACCAGATGGTGCAAGAGAATTCACAAGTGCCTATACATTCTTCACCCCTCCTTAGTGATAGCTGTGAGTTTTTAGACTCCATTGTGAATTCCTGCTGTGATCAGATAGGAGACAGACTCAAGGTGCCTTTTGAGGAATTAAAACTCTTAGTTTGGCAGGGTATAAAGAGAAGGCCCTGTAGAAGCCTTTTGAAAGAATTCTGGAGTTTAGGGCAGGAGCACACCAAGTTGTAGACTTAGTATTATTATCATAATGCTGATTTTTTTTCCTATCTACTGCTAATTTAATATGAAACTGAATACTGAACAATACTGAACATTTACAGAGATGTGGCAACAAAACACTGATTTTCTTCAATTACTTTTTTTTCTAAATTACATTTTCTCAAAATCAATATATTTGCAGCCAAATTTTGATGCTACTTTTTATCATCATGGAAACAGCTACAGTGCTATTGGAATCTACTCATTATGGTGCTAAGCACTCCTAGCAAAGTAAAAGAGCCTGTGTGTAACAAAACTACCATCTCTGTGCCTGCTGAATCTCTTTAGCACAAGTGGGAAAATAAAGATCTAAAATGGCTTTTTTTTTACTTATTACTATGCAGAAGCAATGGCACAGCTAACTCCAGGAATGCAGAAGTGTATTAAAGAACTTTAAAGTTCTTATGTCAGTGTTACTTTAGACAGCGCAAGTCAAACCAGTATTTCAGGATATGATGATCACTCCTGTGTTTTGTAACTTTATTCCATGTCATGTTCTAGGAAGTCTCTGTTTGAAATCAGTTTATTGCATAGATATGATTGGCCATTTATTTCATTATTTATTCTTTGGCTTTTTTTTTCCCCCAAAAAAAGCATGCCTAAAAAAATTTAGTCCTTCCCGGTGAGATCCAGTTGCATCAAATACTTTCAGAGAAGTAAGCATCACATACCTATTAAATATTTCTCTGGGGGTTTAGAGTTGCAATCAATTCTGACTGTCAAGTCTCAAAAGATAGCATGTGAATACAGCCTATTGGGCAAATCTTTATGTGTCATTCTAAAGTTACATCCACTCAAAAAAGTCTGCTGCTCTTAGGATATTGTTTTCTCTGTGAAGTTAGCTGAATGACTGCATGAAGAGTATGGCTGTCACTGTGGACAGGGCAGATGTGAAGAGTTGTTAAGCTACTTTGATGAAGCCTAGAATGAAAAGTGTAGCATTAGGACTGGGTGTACCAGCTGCAGTGTGTGTACAGATATAACAGCATATCCTTAAACTCTCTGTAAGCAGGTTGAACTGAAGCAGAGCCTGACTAAGAGTATTGTTCTATACCAGGATTGTAAAAGTCGTTAACTGGTGCATGCATTTATCAGATTTTTAATTCCTAGGTAAGACCACAGGTGTCACAAAACCCACAGAAAGCCCTCAGCTCTCAGCACAGACTTAGTGCTGGGGCCATACTGGGATAATTACATGCTCCTTTAAGATCCTGCTGTTCTGCTTACAGTCCAAGCTCAGGAAAGTAGGTCCAGGTGCGTGCAATGATGTGGCATTTTAAAAGCCATGTCATTGAATTAGAGTGATTGCTGCTGGAGGAGCAAGACTGCTTTACAAATTGCTTTAAAATAGAGACTGAATCTCCTTGAATCTTACTCTTGATGCATAATTTGCCCATTTATTTTCACATTAGAATTATTTGATATGTTTTTTACACTTTAACCACCACAGAAAGTACATATTTTATATCCTCAATAACTTGTGTAGCTACATATATATTAGTGAATTACAGTGAAGAGGAAAGGAAATACTCCAGATGAAACTGAAAAGGCTTTCTTGAAGTTGCAGTATTTTCAATGGTGTCTTCCAGCGAGACTGCTAGTAGCAAGCAAGAAGCTGACTTCTTGCCAGAACATTCTGAATTGCTGCAGAAAGTTTTTTTCCTGTTTTTGTTGCTGACACATGACATGCATCTCAGATGGTGGCCTGTGACTACTGTCATGCACCCGATACAGATGACAAACTTATTTCTTTGATGAGATCATCCCATGACTCAAGATGTGTGCCAGTATCCACAATATCTCACTTCTGAAATTGGTGCAGAAAACTGTGACTTTTGTATCAATTGGGATTTATTTTTTAAATGTGCTTTATATCATCTCTTGTCTGAGAATAGGATGATACTCAACTATGCTACATTTCACTAGTTTAGTTTTGATTCGGTGTGCTAAAATAAAATTACGGATTTAATTGATTGCCCTCTATAAAATGCCCATGTTTTGATCAGATTATTTTTGGGGGGAAAATGTTGCATTTTCTTCCTTTGCCTGCAGAATAATTTAATGTGAGGGTGGCATCGTTTAACTTTAAACTTTATTAGTTATATCTATGCATAAAACAATCTGTTTAAATTAATTGGAATGAAGATTGCAAAACACGTCTTAGGACCAATATTTCTGAAACATGCTGATTTTGGAAATATTTCACAGCGGAATACAATAAAATAGGCAGGCAAAAATCCAAGCTTCAAAAATATCTCTATCCTGGGTCCTAAGAACATATTAACATAAAAAATTACAGCTTATAATTTTGCATACATCTTACTGATGGATTAGACTCCCAGTACTACGTGCATGTAAGGATACTGATAAATGTAAAAAATATTCATTTAAAAGTGCATAGACAAGCATGTAATTATTTATAACTTGTTGATTGCTTAATAGAACATTTCTCATTTGGATTGTCATTTTATTTTCCTTTAAGTTATCTCATAATAATAGAAATGAACACAGGCAAACTTTGGACATTTTATATAAATGTGTCCTGGCCTATTGTCATTTAATTTTTCAAAATGACATTTTTTTTGGTGCAGATCATGTTTCTGCTTGAACAATTCATATGCATTCTTGTAATGTCTGAACTGCTTCTCCTCCTAAGGTAGGCATTTGCCTCCAAGGTACAGTCCTATGTTGCACTCAGCCTTCTGCAAATCCAGTTAATGTTTTAGAAGGGTAAAATCATGGATAATTCCATATTCTCAGAGAGGAGGAAGTAGAATGAACCAACACTAAATGTTGTATTGTTTCACTAAACTGTTTTTTGTTCCTGCGCATTAAAAAAACAGTGCTTTAACGAGTATCCTTCTTTCACACCTATAATGCAAGCAAAAATAACTCTTGTTTCAATTACCACTGTGTGCTTTTTTTTACCTAGTACTTACTTGGATAAAATTAGAGGATAAAAAAGATTGTTTATTTTGAAATTTATTTTCTTTTGCTAGAGTTGCTGAGTATTTCTTAATAATAAATGGGATGACTGCAAGCAAAATGTAGAGAAATAGTACAAAAAAAAAAGAGGCTTCTTTTCTTTCTGCAATTTTATTATTATATTGAGAGTTTTCAAAACCAGGTGTTGACCTATACTTATTAACATGTTACTGTTAAAACTCTAAGGTACATTTTTTAATTGGTTTTACTGCAGGGACTGATAAAAGCAGTAGCAATCCTGACATCCTCCCTTCTGGCAGTTATATTAAATGGTCTTTTATACTTTGAGAGTTCATCATAAATTTCTAATGCTAGTGCCAATGAAGTTTGTTACAAGTTCTTGTACTGCAGTGACACATCGTGCGTTTCGTAATGCAGCACTGGCCACTGGAGGAAAAACCCTCTGAATAAGCTGTAAGTGACTTCCAAACTCCCAGAGCAACCCAGAGAGTCTCTGGAGGCTCTGGGTAGGTTTTCTGCTATGTTAATTAAAACCGAATTCTTTAATGTAGAGAACTTGCCTTGATTATGGTCATAAATTTCTAATCCCTTTTTTGTCATCTCAGAAGCGTGGATGATTTCTGACACGAACTACTCATTTTGGCTTAAATGTTTTTATCGTGTTCTTGAGTGGAAATATGAGCAAATGCAGTTTCACCTTTTGGGAATAGAAGTGCTTTTAAAAGATAAACGTCTTGCCATTTTTATTATTTTCTATCTCACAAAGAAACAGAGAAATGATGAGTCGAGGATAAAAAATGTATTATTCTTCCCACAGTCCTAAATTTATTGCTCCACTAGAAACCAGATAGAACTTGAAATACTTACTGTCCCCTCAGTCACTAGATTTAGTCAAATTGAGAATATTTAACTCCAATGCATTTGAGAAATCTCAGAAGGAAGGAGCAGGTCTCTCCAGTGGTGTGCGTGGCACGGGTGAGGTGAGGCAACGTGGGGCTGTTCCCTTCTGGGAACCTTCCCTGAGGAATTGCCATTTCAAGACCTGTGCTGCTCACCCCAGGTGATGGAATGTTGCAGCAGCTGTGGTCTTTTAATTCTTTTTCCCTCTTGCTGACAACACAAACCTCTGTACCTGCTTCAAAGAGAGATTGCTAACTGCAAAGGGAAGGAAAAAATAAACATCGTGTATGCTCTGGGTCAGCTTTGTCAGTGTTCTCTGCTCTGCTGAAACATGCTCAGCTTCTGAAGGAGCACAGCCCCAAGGCCCACAGTTTGTAATCTGGCTGCAGGAATTTCCTTTCAGTTCATCTATTCAAAACCCTCTTGGAAGTGACAGCATTCTGGGCATTCCAGTCAGGCTTTTTCCACAGTCCTTTTGACTTGGTTCACAGTGGCATTGTGGCAGAGTAATGCAGAAAGGATGGACAACAAGGGGGAAGCCTTGCCAGGGTTGTTCAGACTGGCAATGATGTTTTCAGTCCTGGCTTCAGCATCACTGTGAGGCACACTCTGGTCAGAGTGTGAGTTACAGGCAGTCCTGATGTGAAAGGTTTTGCTAAATAAAAGTGAGTAAAGGTGCTTTTCCTGACTTGGTGTTGTAACTGGGGAAAAATGCCTTTTTTTTTTTTTTTTCTGTGGAAAATTTTAGAAAATACAGTTTCAAGGTTTATGATCTGTTTAAAAACACAATTTGATAAATGACCTAATACTTCAAGAGTAACTTATTTTATGACTAAGGCCTTATTTTTCCCTTACATTGTTCTCATGGCTGGCTAGTTCAAGTGAAACATCATGTACAGTATTAACTGGCACTTTGTTTTATGCCACATAATCTTTTTTACATATTGAATTTTAAACTAGAATGCACATTCTGTAGGAAGATCAGGAAAGGAAGTCCAACTAATTGTTAATAGTTAGTTAGAAATTGTTTACATCTCAAGAAGGAATGGCAAATTGGCTTAAGGTTTAAGTGGCATCACATCAAACACAAGAATAGGTTCTCTAACCTGATACACTCTAAATGAACACCCTAATCCTGAGATAATCTCTGCTTATAGTGCACAGATATTGAAAAGATTAAGAGCAATCCAGAGTCATTAGATGAAACATAACATACACATACCCACGAATAATCTGTATGATGGTTGTTTAGAACAACTGTGAGGAAGAGGTGGCCAGTGGGATTTGTTGAACTTGAACTGTGGAGATTTAAACTAGTGGAAATCTCCATTTACAAATTGCATACCTACATGCTTAGGAAGAAGCAATTTCAAATCATTAAGTGACAAGATGACTCATCATTTGAATAATATAGTTTTGGGTGTACATACCTCATTTGTAAAACGTATTTCTTCAATACCACTGTGTTCCTTAGCAAAGACAAATGAGAAAAATGATTGAGAATATAGAAGTATTAGACCTCTAATATTTGCCTTTGGAGAACTCATTGAATACTTTTTGTCCCCAGTACATTTTTGAATTGAAGTCTGAGTCATATTCATGACATGATCTTAAACTCCAAGAAAGAGTGTGGAACTGGAGCAATGTGAAACCCCTATTCCGTGTTAAGTGAGAGAGTCAGCACTGGAGCAGAGGGATGGGCTGGGATCATCTGGCAGAAGAAAGTCGCAATGCTGAGTGGGAAGGTGGCAGTGCTGTTTTATGGCCAGATGTCAGATGTGAAATCTAATTATGTTTGTCATATCTTGAAACTGATTATGAAGTGAAGAAAGGAGAGAAAGGAGAGAAAGGAGAGAAAGGAAAGGAAGGAAAGGAAGGAAGGGAAGGAAAGGAAGGAAGGNNCAGCAACATTTCCACCATCTCCTGTCCGTAATGCCTAAGGAAGGAAGGAAGGAAGGAAGGAAGGAAAAGAAAGGAAGGAAGGAAGGAAAGAAAGAAAAGAAAGAAAGAAAAGAAAGAAAAGAAAGAAAAGAAAGAAAAGAAAGAAAGAAAAGAAAGAAAGAAAAGCGCAGCAATTTGGTAGGATTTGTTCTTCCTTGAAGTTTTAGTGAAGCGGACAAAATTTTTGATTCTTCTCTCATGAGGCTGGTCCTTCAAAATCTTTATGAAAGGCTCTACATAGTCTTTCTTGATGTGAAGTTGGAGTACTGTTAGTAAACCATAAGTGATTGAAAGAAGCATGTTCCTTTACAGACTAATGTAAAATAAATGGTAGCTAAGTTTCTTCAGTCTTCCATTAGGTTCAGTATGTAATGGAAAGTTCTTTTCTCTCTTCTGATAGGGGTGGAAAGATTTGAATACAGAAGTGGATAGTCCTCAATTTTATAGCTGTTTTACTTGCCAGCTATGTGCCCAGATGTATTTCTAGCTGTGTATCTACAATAAACATATTTGAAAATGTTGGAGAAGGAGAGTCCAAATTATCTGAAAGGCACCATGATACATTATTCCTCCTCCAAGTGAGATTTCTCTGGCTTGACAGCTCTGAACCTCAGCCATTACACATTTTCAGACACTTCACAGAGAACATCAAAAAGATGGGTTTCATTGAAATCCCGTGATCCATATATTATTGAGAAAACACAATAAATGATTCTTGCACTGTTTTAGTATTTTTACAGGGAGTTGTAATGTTTACATGTATCAAGACCACAGACAGCCTAATTTATTATTATCACGTGAAATCTGTCTACAACAGCATACTTGGGTTTTATTATAATTGAGAATTTATTAGGGTATGTGCAAAAGGCTCCCTTTTTTTCAGACAATGAAACCAGATTAAGAATTGATAACTATGTTATGCATACTTAAGAAGAGTCAGTATTTAGCTTCAGTGTTTGTCCACTGAGTGTACTGCTAGTCATTTAATTAACTAAATATGTATTTATTGAACAGATTTGAAAAGATAGAGTATGCAGTGTAAGTGGGTTGCAGTCCTACTGTATTTGTTTATCACCAAAATCACTCAATTTATGTTATTTGGATGAGAGCTAAGGCATAATTAAATTGAATCAGGTTTTTAAGGCATATATAGGAAAAATTTTACTCTCTAATGAAAACGTTAAGAGGAGGAAGAACTAATTTGGCCTGGGTTGTTTACAGCTTTGAGCTTGCATATAATTTTACCAGGACTATTTCATACCATTTATTTGATGTCCATCCTCATTTCTTTGAAAAATAAGAGAGAGAATCAAAAAAGTTACTGGAAATTTGGAAAAGATTGTGCTTTGTGTCTGCAGAGGTTTCAGTCTATATGGAAAGCTACTGCCAAATCACTTCACAGCCTAATACATCCTAGTGTATTTAATTAAATTAGTTACTTGTATTTGGGACAGACTGATTTGAAGGATATTGAAAAACCTATCTTAAACTTTGTGAGGTTTTACACATTAAACTGATCAAACTGCCAAAATTTCTCTCAGTGACCGGAGTACAGGACTAAAGGCTGCTTTTGCATTTTAGGGAAGGGAATTTGAACACAGACCTCAACTACAGGTGCTCCACTTCTTAAGTCAAATATGCTACTGCATGCTTGCAAGGGCTGGGTCAGAGATCCCACTTCAGATTTTCACATGCCAAGATGAAAAAACCCACTTTAGCAAACATCAGCCTGGATTATTCATGCTTACATCTGTGAAAAACTGATGTTCTGTAACACCAGTATCTTGAGGAGAAGCTGCTGGTAAACAAGCATATGTAAGTCAACATTTAATCCAGAAATATACTGGAAATATAAAGCAAATTGTTTACTTTGGTGATAGTGGATATTTTAGGTAAAGGAAGAAAAATAATATACATGGGTACAGAGTTAAAGAATTGTTAATACAGATAAAAATACTATTTTTTTTCTATGAATCCCCTAATGATAATACCTGTCACAAATGATTGCTTCAAAAGCTTGTAGTTGAACTAAATGTTAGGCAGATATTACACCTGGATCTTTAGTACAAAACTGCTTCTTCAGCCTTCCATTATCCTACTGAGATGTATACTAGGCTCTTACTGAATGGCTGCACAGAAATCATGCTTTGACTTACACTTCTTATTCCAGGCTGGAATTTTGATTAGTTAAGATGTAAATACCTTCTTTGCCTACTTTGCCTTTCTAATAGATTATGTAAAATAAAAATTGTGTGCTTTTAGTTGCACAGATGATCCGATAATATTTGTACTCCTTTTAGTAATGCCGGGATATGGTGCCACCATTTGTGTCCTTATAAAATGTAATTAGGTTTGAATGTTTGCCTTCAAAAATGTTCAGCCTGAGGTGCTTTTTTTTGAGCAGTGTGGCAATAGACCATGAAGTGGAGCATACTCAGGTCTCCTGATGCATCACATCCCACAATATTTTCTTCATTAAATGTTTAGTAATGTTTTAATGTTTATTTAACAGGTCTTATTTGCTTTGCTGCAAACTGCAGCTGAGAGACATCAAACCACCTATCCATGTGCTTAAAAATGCATTTAAGTGCCTAGCTCTGTTGAGTTTAGGAAGATGTTAGCTAAAGTGATACGCTTGCTGAAATGGAGTAAATACTATGATAAAGCTTGGAAGTTCTTTGCTGTCCATACTTCATACAAACTACTATCCTCCAGTACTAGAAATCTCAACTTTAAACTTTATAAACTTTTGTTATAAAAAGGTGCAGTAATTTCCTCCTTAGCTGAAATATTTAAGCTATTTAGGCTACCTAGGTCCATAGAGTGTTGTTTCTTGTTTTGCACTTGTAGTAGCTTTGCCTTAGAGGACACCCTAAATGAGCAGTGCAGTAGTAGTATAGATATGGAAGATAAGTTTCAAAAGAAATCACCTCTATTTCTGCTGCAATGAGCAAAATCTGGGTTTTGAAAATGCTCCTAGGGCCTCTTGCCAATTTTCTTCATCTTTGTGTTCATCTTCTTTGCCACCTCTGCCTTCTGATATCATTCGTTCACTGGAGTCTTTCTCTCACATTACTGGAGTGCAATTTTTCTGCTTTTTTGTTTGTTTGTTTGTTTCTTCAGTTCCCTCCCTATTGGTTGAATACCAGAGTGTTTTTCTACTAGAAGTTTTCAGACTCCACTGTTCTGAACCAAGACCATGACAGGGCAGTGTTATTGTCCCTTTTCTGGGAACGCCCCACATCCAGAAACAAATGCAGCTTGTGCTACATTTGCAGTCATCCACTTCAATACAGGGAACAGCATGGAGTCATCCAAAGCAGAACTGGCTGGAGCTGGCTACATCCCACCTCAAAGTTGTGTCTCAGAGACTGGTTCTTTCAGGGACATATCAAAGCACACAATGGCTGAGCCTGTTGGAGCAATGGTCCTCATGCAGATCATGTGTTTGGAGGTCCTGGCTAGAGCTGCTGTGCCATGGTGCCATCCTACTGCTGTGCCATGGGCAGGAGAGCATGAGCAGGATGTTTTAATGGACACTGAAATACCTAGTTAAGCAGATAGCGATTTGCCAGATTTTATCTGTCAGCTTTCACTGTTTGACCACCTGGATGCTAAAGACACAGCCCAGGCAGACAATCTGGAGATGAAACTGGGATAATTTTAGTCCTGAAGCTGATCAGGAGGTGCCTACCCAAAATATGCCAAAAGAGTTTGCATTGTGTCCAAGAACTTTGATTCTGAAATGACAGTGGGGTTCTGTCCATTGACATTCTCAAAGGCTGGTCATTCCATCCCATGGTGAAAAAAATCAGAAGTGAGGTTCCTGAGATTTTGGAGAAGACATTCTACTGTGCTGCACTGTTTACCTGAGCAGGCATTGCTTATATTTAAACTGCTGTGTGTGACTTCTGCAAGCACTGGAGCAATTTAAGTTTTGCCCATAGAAATTCTCGGGCCTAAGAACATTAAGCTTGCAAAACTAGAAGTCTCACCTTTTACATAATGATTAGTAGTATAGTAGGAAAAACTATGTCCACCAGTCTTCATCTTATCAACCTTAATTTAAGAGTCTGGCTCTGCACTACTGAGGCTACTATCTAGTAACTTATTCCTGGTTCTCACAGGGGATGGAATTCTGACTCAATCAAATTCTGCCATTGCAAGGGATGGCATTCAGTAATTTTTATTGTATTTCCTGTTCTCTTGGAAATCTGTAGTGGGTTTATTTAAATACAGCCAGTATTTCCAGACTAAAGGACCCTACCATGCCCCATGTGCAACATGATTTGAGTTAGGAAGATGTGGTCAGTAAGAGTTAAGTAATAGTTTTAGCATTCAGGACTAGGCCTGCTAAGACCAGTGTGTAGGCTGAAATTATTTGAATGTTTGCAAATCTTGCTTGATTGAAAGGTGTTTCTCTCACCTGTCAGACTCACAACTCCAAAATGCTGGAAATGTCTTCATAGCAAAATGTCAGCAGGCTAAATCAGCCTGAACAGACAGTCCAGTAACTGTATGTATAGCCTTGAAGTAATCTTACAATAACCAGTGTAGGCTTTCTTTAGAGATTATCTTTATATTGTTTATCCTCAGACATTAGGTTGTGCCACTTAAGGAAACCCCAGGTTTTTTAAGGCAGTTCTCTTCTACAAATCATCATTTTACTTTCCAGAAACACTTTTAAGCTTGTTTGGCTTACCAGGCTGATCTGTACAGCTTGGAAAACAAATCTTCTCATGAGTTGTTCCTGGCCAGTCCACAGATGGAGAACACTGGGTGAACTGTAAACAATGGTGTTTGTAATGATTACTTGCTCTTATGAGGGCCCATGTGGCAGTAAATGAGATGAGATGCACAGACAACTGTACAGGTCTCTGTGTCATAAACAGTTTTTGCAGAACACTTCATAGTGCATGAGCTGCTGCATCCTTCACCTTGCACACCTGTCCTGCTCAAATACATGCATTTAGCTGGGGAAGTTCTCTGGGTACCCAGCAAAGAGGTAAAATCTGTAAATCATACACTTCTGTGAGTCAGGCATCCCATCCATTCCAGCTGGAGTGGTGAGGTTAATGCCAGCTCAGCAGTTGTACAAATGAAGATGGATTTTCAATTTAGAAGCACAAGTTTTGACAAGATTGTCTTTCTTTGAAGGTACTGGAATTTGTGTCAGGTATTTTGCTGATTAGTATTTTTGATGTTGATGGATTGCTCTAACCCATCTTTTTGTCGTTTGCGTTACCTCAGCATTATCACTTTGTAGTTTTGGTATTTAAGGTGGCTCAAGTTCTAGAGGGCCTTCTGATGTATTCATCAGGCAGCAACACTGTTGTCTCAGAGATTTTTATTTTTCAAGCTTTATTTTTAAAGCTGTGGAAATCCCAGTTCTCTTACATCATCTGGTGCATGTTTAAAGCAATCAGGAGTGTGATTAGACATGCCCTTGCCATTACCTTAGTTCTGCACCGCCTGGAGTATCTATTACAACTTTTCTGTCTTTTCCTCTTTCCCTGTCCCTGACTCTGCTTATCATTGTTAAAATGGTCTAATCTGTGTTCTGATATCAGCTATCTACTGTAGCTCTCTTCACACCTGCATTTGTTAGTGATCAAGGGATCAGACTAGTAGTGAGTAAATTATAATACAGGGCTTCCTTCCGGGCTCCTGTCTCTGTTACTTAAGGATGTTTTGCCAAGATCCCCCTCTCTTCCCTCCCAAAAAACCAACCAAAAAAACCCCATCCAAAATCCCAGAAAAAAACAAACAAAAAACTGCTCAAAAAACCAAAACCGAACCAAAACAAAAAAAAAACCAAAAAAAACCCAAAAAACCAAAACACAACAACAACAACAGCAACAAAACCTAAAAACCAACCAACAACAACAACAACAACAACAAAAAAACCAAATCAAACAAAAAACCCCAAAACCTCAAAGAAAAAAACTGAAGAGAATTGCTAGGTAACACCTAAATAATTTCAAATAGCTTGGAGATGTGTTATTCAAAATACCAAATTTTCTGGGACTTCCTTATATTTTGTTTGATCTATTTTCAAGTCACATTTGTGTTTTAGTAAAACCATGAGATTTCACTTTGAAAAGAGAGTAGGATCTGATTCTGATTAGTCCTGCCTTTACTGATCAATTGTTTTACATTTGGGGTTCAAGTGGCTTGTGAAAAGTTTACTGCAGCAGAATGAAGACTAGAGTCCAGCATTCCCTGCAGTTTCCTTGCCGAATATTAGCAAGTTTGTGCAACATAATATAATACTTATGTGATACAATTTGCATTGAAAAATTCCCCCACCCTTTCCCACTCACACACATTCCTTTACTTGCTTTTCCTCTTCAGAATATAAAAGGTGTCCCAACTCTTGTTCTCTGTGAAGAGCTTTTCTAAATGCCCTTAGGAAACACATACATACATACATACATACATACATACATATATATATAAAACAAGATTTTTTTTTTCCCAGATACTTTCATTCCTGCTAAAGAAGACTTCCCTTTTCTTTTGGGTATTTACCTAAAACTACAATTTGATAATTAGCACTGAAGTGCTGCTTTCTTTGTATTCAGCTCTTAATGATCCAGAAAGTACCAATCATTGAAACAGTTATTAAAATTCTTAGTAAGTAGATGTAATTTAAGGGATCCAGACTGTCCAGAGGGCAGTAGACATAGATCTCTATTAAAAATGCAAGACATGTAAACTAATTTTTGCCAGCAGTTAATCAATAGCATGAAAAGTAGAAAGCTTCTGAAACAGTAATAAGTTTAATTACTTTTCAGTTCACTTTGGTAGACAAAAGTTTATCTAACTCTGGGCTGAAAGCATCAGAGTTTCCCATGATACTGTGAAATTTTTGGGCCTGTCAGAACATGGGTGATTAGATTTTTTGGTTTTTGGCTCTTCTCCACTTTTAGAACTGAAATGTCCTAATTGTGTATGATTCTGTTTAATGCTATAAATGCACAGAGTCTAATTTTCTTTTTCCTTTTAAATATCCTTTTGGTTCCTTAATGCATAGAATAGCATATATTATATACCTTAATAAACATTCTGCAATATTAATGAAATTTTCTTCTACTTGTAGCATTCACAGAGTCGTAGAACCATTTATGGTGGAAAAGACCTCTAAGATCATTGAGTCCAACAGTTAACTGTATCCCCAACTGCCATATCTAAATGTCTTTTAAGTATCTCCAGGGACAGTGACTCAACTACTTCCCTGGGCCACCCAGTGCGATGCTTGACAACCCTTTCAGTGAAGAATATTTTCCTCCCCTGGAGCAACTTGAGGCCATTTCCTCCTGTTGCCACCAAAACGAAGCATGTGTGTGTATTTGACTAACCATTTTCTTATTTTGGGTTTGGGGTTATTTTTGTGTGGGGTGTTGGTTTTGTGGGTTGTTTGTTTGTTTGTTTGTTTGGGGTTTTTTTGTTTTGTTTTGGTTTTGTTTTTGTTTTTTGGGGTTTTTTAAAGGGTATGTTGGGGATTGGCTACATGTGTGAACAACAGAAGTAAGTGGGTTGTAACAACATCCTTTTGGTCTTGGCTAAAATTATTGAACTGTGGGCTACCAAAAGGTTTCCAGTATCCCCACCCTTAAACGTGGGAGACAAGGAGGCAACCTTGATCCTAGAAGATTTGACAGCAAAAATGACTGCTGTCATGATTACTGTGGTGTAGGAAGCATGTATGTGCTCTGATTTTTTCAGTATTGACTAGAAATGTGTAGTCCACCTAGGTAGTTACATGGAGACTGACTTGCTTCAAGACTGAAATAGGGAATACAAAACAGAGAAAACAGCAACTGGCAGGGTTTTTACATCACAACAGATTAGCAATGATTTAGAGGTTACAAGTCTTCAAAACCAGGGAGGAAAACAAGCACAAAGCCCGACAGGCTGCCTTTATAGAGTCATAGAATATCCTGAGTTGGAAGGGACCCACAGGGGTGTAGTTTATGAAGAAGAAAATATTAGAAAATCCTGTGTTAGGATCTCTCTATGACAGCTAAAGATTGACTTGGAGCTTCAAGAAACATTTCAGGTAATTGAAATTTCTGCTGCATACAGATTTGTTGCTTATTTTGTGCTGCTTCAGCATTTTTCAGAATAAAATCATGGTACCTTAAGTGAACATATGTAATATAAGATATTTAGTTGATGAATTGCTCCAAAGTCTTCCTCACGTATATTGTCTGGAATTGTGCCACGAATGAAATTGGTTCTTTTTTTTTTTTTTTTTTCTTTTCTCTACCAGAATTATAGTCTGAGTTATTATTTTGCATCAAAAGGCAAATGCTAATAATAGCAATCAGCTTGCTTAGTCCAACGTCCTAAGTGTGTAAGTGGCATAATGATTTCAGCTATGGTGCTTTATCAGCAATATGCTTGGATCTGTGCCAGCTAAAGAGTATATAGTATAAAATAACACCACTGACATACTAACATTAACAATTTTTATTATTCCTTAAAAGTACAATTTTTAAAAAACTATTAAACAAAAGATTGTTCTCATTCAGTCTGTGACTTGCTTTATTAACACTAAATGTAAGATTTGCTTGGAGAATTGTCAGTAGATAGATTTGCTTTCTCACTGCTGTACTAATCTAAGATTCTACACATGGCTTTCCATACGTGGCGGAAAAGAGAAGAGAATTTAATTAAATTAAATGACCAAGTTGTCTCAGTCCAAAGACAAAAATTGTGCCAGCAATTGCTGTAACAATGTTCAGGCTGACCCCAGCTGAAACACAGCTATTTGAATTAAAAAAATAAAATTAAAAGAAACAGAAGCCCCTTAAATGAAGATGTGGTGCATTGTATTAGCAACAAAGAAAGAATTTACATCTACTAACTGAAGTTTTGTTTGTGTATGCTACAAGGACACACACTTCTTGATGAAGTGTCTTACTCTGAATTCTGCTAAAGACTTGACGGAAAATATCCACAAAAATGTATCTTATTTTTTCCCTGGTGACCAACACATTATCCATCTCATAGTTTCTCCTACTACACATTCAGGCACTAAAATGAGAGCCTCTTGCTCGTAAAAACTGATATTCCCATACATGCACAAAATGGTTTTTAGTTTCTTGCTCTTGCTGTCTCAGGTGACAGTGACAGTCAAACTCTTCTGTGTTCCAGAGCTGTGTAGCCCTTGTCAAGCTCATCCTTCATCCCAGACCGATGCCTAAAAAAAGTGTTCTGGCGGCAATACGTTTCAGATGTGCTAATTGTATGTATTTTACATATTTAATCTGTATCTTATATATTCTTTTAAACAATATTTTATAAAATGGAAAAAAATCCACCAAAAGCAACTCCCTACACCTTAGGATTTATTCTTCTTTACTTATTCATAAATAGATTTACGTTTTTGTTCATTCACTGATCCTTATTTTCTTTTAAGGACTTAAAATAGATATTTTGTTATATTGCAATGTCATACTTTGGAGCATCAATGTTTTCTTTGGTAGGAACTTACTATGTAACACATGAAACAACAAAATTATAAAAAAAAATCTTCCATTGTGTGTTTGATATCAACACTATTGGAAATAATATTATCTTAGTAATCCTTTCAATTGAAGCCACAGCCTGATGGATTAACATAGGCTGCCCCTCTGAATTTATTGTTAGTAGAGCAATACCAAAATTCATAAAATTCACCAGATTTAAAAATTAAGGGGAGAGCATTAACATCTTGTTGCAGGGAAAAGGGGACTCGCTGCTATGGGAACTGAGGGTGCCCTATTTTCTCCACTGGCAAAGGTGGCTTTGCTGCTTTCTCCTTCCTGTGGCCCCAAGTGCTTCTTTTGCCTTCACCTCCTCTGTGCCAGGCTGATGGTCATGGCACTGCAGTGCTTGGTCCAGCTGTGTCAATTATTTTGCAGCTAATGTGCTTCACAAAAAACTCTATAACTGTGGCAGTGGCACAATTGCAAAACAGCATGCCAAGATACTGAAATTTGAAACAAGGTTTTGTAGGTGTACAACTTCAGTTATAATTTTTTGACATATCTTCAGCTTTCCTTCTAGAAACAGCAACTGCTTTGGTTGATGTCTTCCCTCAGATTTTCCCTTAAAGGTATTGCCATCTTTAAATCCCATCCTAATTACAGTGTTATGAGGGCAATAGATATAATTTGTTTGTTCATTAATGTGTTGTCCTTGTTTGAGGGAGTTCTCCTTTGTCAGATAAATATGCTTTGGGCAAATGTCAGCTGGATAGCCAGCATTATTTTTGAGTTTAGGCTGTAAACAAAGTGTTTATGCTAAATAACCGTTCCTTTTCCCAGGAGATGAAGTTGGTAGTGCTGAAATGCATTATTACCTCTAAATATATATGAACTAAATCCATAGTTTTCCTAACATACACATGCAGAACTGATCATTATGGAAAAACATAAATCTGAACCATCATGCTGGCCATCAGTATCTCTTGGTACAGGTAAACACAAGCATGCATAAACAAGCCTGTGGTGATTGTGCCCTCCGTTCAGACAACAGATGTTCTTGCTGAGGACACAGAGCTGCTCTCACTAAACGAGAAGCTGGGTGGTACCTCAGCATCAAGTGACTGTACTCACATTCCTGTTCATGAAGTACACTTCACTGGTCAAAGTCACTTGCCTGGGGTTCTAGGTGGTTTTACTTCACCAGCAGGTTGGGCTGACGGCAGTCACTCTCAAGTTGCAGTCACAGCTGGAATCATGGACCTTTAGTCACCCATGATCATTTGTGTGGTTGTCTGTCCATCCACTGACTCTCTGCCTAAACTTCTAATATGCAATTTTTTCCTACCATTCCATCTTCTGTTGAGCTCCCTCTCTGCTGACATCTTTGCCTTCCCACTTCTTTTGTTGTGCTGCCTATATTTATATGTTGAAATCATGGTGCTGTCTCTCTGTGACATTAGCACGACTTCTTTTGCTGTCATGCTCTCCTTTCTGCTTTTTTGTTCTTTAACTTCCCTTGTAGTGAGTACTTTGTTTTAGGTACTAGCTCAGAGATTTATAGTGTGGGATCCTGTTTTAAATTAATCCCATAGTGCAGTCTCAATACAAAACAGTGACACAATTAACAGCATCTCCTGAATTTTGCTTGTCATGAGCATTATGTATAAGTACCATGCTTCCAGGAGAAAGAATTTTCAAATGGGCAAAGAGTAAGCTGGGGAAAAAAAATCTTTATTATCCTATTGTACAGTACTGTTGTTGGAAGTTGATTTATAAGGAAATTCCATCAATGGCTTTAAAAATACAACTAATATCAAGGAAATATCACTGACTTCTATTTACAGAACATAACAATACAGTTGGCTTTAAAAAAACCCTTGTATTTATTCATTTCAATAAACAGAACTTACTGGAATAAAATATTCTACTAAATGATATGTATTTTAATAGAACAACATGTAGGAGATGCACCAGGTAAAGTATCAAATCTGTGAAAAACAAATAGAGGGTACACATTATACTTATGACTGACAAGAAGTAATTTTTGAATATATTGAAAGTGATGCTTTCATCTGAAGATGTCATTTTCCTCAAAAACTAAAAATAGCTTCTTATTCAGGTAGATTATCAGGCTATGTTGCATGGAAACCATTTTTCTCTATTACTCTTCTTATGTAACCCTGGCTTCAGGCTAAAAAGCGCAGTTGTATTTTTGTTAAATTAACAGTTTAAGGTCAGGTTCTTTCTCCCTCTGCTGCTTTATATATATGAGCAAGTCTTATTTCACATATCCTCTGTGTCTTTTTGTGACATAGTGAACTCCTGCAGCATAATTTAAGGGTTCACAGTCAAACCTTGTGGAAGATGGACTTGTGTCTTTTGCCCTTGGTCAAGCTGATGGGAGTTATAGCACTAAGTTACAGTTTCTGTCTTGAGCTCTCTCTTGATCCCAGAGGACGGTATTAGTATAAAAATGTAAGAGTTGAATTTAAATAATTGCTTTTCTGTGTTGCTGATGAAAATTAAGCCGTTCTCCTTCTTTTCTGATGAAAAAAAGCTATCTCAGAATTACTGAACTGGGCTTTTTTGTTGTTGCTGGTTTTTGCATTGAATAGCTTTTGGACAGACCCAAGGGTACTCGGATAACACATTTTTCAGTACTTTTGAATCTTTCAGTTTTAGTTGCATTTAACACTCATCTTTGTCCTCTTTTAATGATTATTTCACTACAGGTGAAAGTAACCATTCATTACTAAAGTATGTTCTGAACTATAATTTTAGCTTAATACAGACTTTTTCCTCTAGAAATATTTTCTGTATATTTTCTCTGCAAGACATGAGAACAAAATTTTTGAAGAGGAGTTTTCATGGGTCTGTGGGTTTTCTATTCTGCTTCATGATTTTCCAGTTCCCTTGCTTCTCCTCTAGCCTTTGGAGAGCTGTGTCTGTCCACCTTGGCAGTTGCTCAGTATTCCTGCCATCTGCACATATTGATTCCTGCTTTCCCTCCTTGCAGACCTTCAGAGATACAAAGCTGTAACAAATAGAGCTGTGGCCCTGGGTGTTTATTGTTGCAGCATCTGTATCTGTAACTGCTGTGCCTTTATTATAGATGAAGAGATACTTCAGACTCAGGGTTTGAGTTGGTAGGAGCATGTGATGTCTTAAGAAAGGAAAAAATGAAACCTTTGTGATAAGCCATTTGGAAGGAAATCATTTGACTAAGACAGTCCCACATGAAATGGTGTTTCTAATTATGAAGCTTTGGGCTGGAGAGTAAGAAAAAGGAAGTTGTATAAAGAAATGACTGCAAGGAGCCTAGATTTCTCCAGAGATGATAAATGGGCTAACCCTTTATTTTAAGAGGGAATTCTAATGTGCAAATTTTGATATTGTATATTTCTGTAGCTATGGTTTGAAATCCTTTTTTCATTTTGTAAATGTCTGGTTCCAGCATTCCTATAAGCATACTTTAGGAACCTCTCTACTCCTGATTGTGTTTTCCCAAGAAGGAAAAAACCTCACAGGTGCTGGAAGCTCAAGAAGATGTGCCAGTTATCAGCCATTTTTTTTCCACCTACAGCTGACCCTTGTCACAGCCTGTGAGCAGAAGCACTGCAAACTCCATCCTCCAAGACATGTGTTAAATGCTGGACCTCAGTGCCCTGTTCAGGGGCCTGGCTGATGAACACTGTGATTATTTTATGGTGTTTGTAGCATCATGGGGAAGAGCTCTTGGGTCCATTTCTTTGGACATAAGATGCAAAGATGTGTGATACCCAGTGCTGTAGTGTGTAAGCCTCAACATGGTAAATCTTCCAGTTTAGTAGTATTCTGTTTTTTCAATGCAAACCTAAAGGCAGCTTCTCTAATTCAGGTACTAATGTCATCCTGAAAATTTCATCTTAAAGCACTGCTGGATGTAAAACTTTCTTGATTGTTGCTGTGAAAAATGGATGTCACTCAACAACGTGGTAGACAGCTCAGTTCCACCATTTTAGCAATCTTCTTGTTCCTTTGTTTCCTCCAAAACTTTGTTTGCCTGTAGTTAAGCATCATGATTAGGACTCCAAATAGTATTTAGTTATTTTATATTCTTTAAAAATCTTCAAAGCTCCTAGGATTCTTCTTATTTTCATGATTACCAAGAAATAATGTCCCAGAATGCCTTCTTTCCTCTTCTAATGACTCTTTTCAGCTACATCTCACTTCAGATGAGCTTTATTTGAAATTTTCAGAACAGACAATTTTTGGAGATGCAACATGTCAAAAAGTGCTAAGACACTCTTCAAAACATAATTAGCACCTATTTATCTTGAGTATCGTATCTTACAAGGGCTGTACCCAAGCACTGTCAAATTTGGGCCAATGGCTAATGAGAAATATCTGCAATATCTGAAAAATAAATGAGCTTTTTGTTGTGTTAGGAATTTCTTTTCGGTTTTTGTTTCAGGGTTATGGGGTTTAGGGTTTTTTGTGGGGAGTTTTTTGTGGCGTTTTTTGTTTGTTTGTTTTTTGGTGGTGGTGGTGTTATTGTGGTGTTTGGTAGGGTTTGTTTGTTTCTTTGCTTGGTTGTTGGTGTGGGTTTTTTTTCCAAGGATCTGAAGACTAGGGGTGGAGTTGAGAATCCCAGAAGGAAAGCAGAGAGCCAAATGCTGAATGACTAGATATTCCTCTCATTTTTACATCTGTAGAAGAGCCAAAATTGAAAGTCACATTATTTCTAATTCTTGGGAGGAGCATGGTATAGGATCAAGGGTCCAAATCTCACTGAAATGTTTTCTCGGTAATTAGAAGAAAATCTCAAACGTATTTAGGGCTTCTCTCCCCTAAAACAACCAGATTACAAATACTAAATCAGAAAAGCATCTTAATTGTGCAATTTCCTTTAGCTACAGAGCTTTTAGTCCCACTGCATTTTCCATTCACCTATGGAGAGGCAGCCTGACAGGACTGCTGTGCACAGCTATTAGGTTTAATTGCCATGGCTTTACTTTGCTTTTCTTTACCCAGAACATGTTTGTGGCTAAAAATAGCCACATTCTTTTCTGATGTAGATATAACATCTCTGGGAGCTTAGTGGGTTGCATACTATTCACCAGCAGAATAGTGATTTATAAAATACTTACAAGGGAGCAACTCTGTTTGTAGAAAGCTAACATTTCTCAGCTAGGAATTGGTTTAGATGTGTTCTTTTAATATTTAGTCTGTAGTCCTCTTCAGCCTTTGTTTCCTGTTTCCATTTTCCATTTAAGAATTTATTTTTTTTTTCTCAAATTACACATTTTGATGTGCAGGATGGATCAATATGACCCTCACTGAACAGAAACAGTCAGATAAAATTCGAGGATTACTCTTCAGTACTTTATATACCTTGTGTAAATATAAAGAGCAGCCCATAGAGTAGAGGCAAAGACAACCACAAACAGCTGGCATGATTTTAGGAAGGGCTGGCCCTGCCTGATCAATCTGATCTCCTTTTAAGACCAGGTGACCTACCTGGTGGATATTGAGAAAGTTCATGGATACTGTCTACCTGGACTTCCGCAAAGACTTTGACACCCTCTCCCATAGCACACTCCTGAAAAAGCTTGGACAGGTGCACCCCTTTCTGGATAAGAACTGTCTGGATGGCCAGGCCCAGACAGTGGTGGTGAATGGTTTTGCATCCATTTGATGTCCTGTCACCAGTGGTGGCCCCCAAGGATCTGTGTTGGGCCTGGTTCTGTTTAGTATCTTCATTGATGGTCTGGATGAGGGGATTGAGTCCACCATTAGCAGATTTGCAGATGACTCCCAGTTGGGTGCTAGGATCTAGGAGGGCTTGCAGAGGGATCTCGACAGGCTGGATAGATGAGCTGAGACCACTGGCATGGAGTTCAGCAAGACTAACAAAGTACACCATGGACACAATGCAACACCACAGGCTGGGGCAGAGTGGCTGGAAAGCTGCCTGCTGGAAAAGGACCTGGGGGTGCTGGTCAACAGCTGCTGAACATGAGCCAGAGTGTGCCCAGGTGGCCAAGAAGGCCAAGGACATCCTTGTATCAGCAGAAGTGTGGCCAGCAGGAGCAGGGCAGGGATTGTCCCCCTGTACTCAGCACTGGTGAGGCTGCACCTTGAGTTCTGTGTCCAGGTCTGGGCCCCTCAATTCAGGAAAAACACTGAAGGGCTGGAACGTGCCCTTCCAGAGAAGGGCAACAGACCTGGTGAAGGGTCTGGAGCAAGTCCTATGAGGAGCAGCTGATGGAGCTGGAGGGTATTTAGCCTGGAGGAAAGGAGGCTCAGGGGTGGCCTTATCACTCTCTACAACCACCTGAAAAGAGGCTGTAGCAAGGTGGGGTTGGTCCCCCTGGCAACCAGCAACAGGACAAGAGGACACAGTCCTAAGCTGCACCTGGAGAGGTTTAGGCTGGACATTAGGAAAAATTCTTCATGGAAAGGGCAGTTAGATACTGGAATGGGCTGCCCAGTGAGGCAGTGCAGTCACTGTCCCTGGAGGTGTTTAAGGAAAGACTCTGTGCCATGGTCTAGTTGACAGGGGCTGTTGGGTTATAGGTTGGACTCAATGATCCTGGGGGTCTTTTCCAACCTAATTGATTCTGTGATTCTGCGAATGGTGTGCCCCCAAATGGAAGACATGCCTTGTCTACTCACCACTTTGAAGCTGAGTACTCTAGACCAGCTCCATCTGTTGCAGTTGACAGGCTGTTTCTCCACTGATTTTGGCAAAGTAAACTCAGGGTTACTATGCAATGAACATGCTGTTACTGAAAGTAAACTGAAATTTGCTAGCAGCAATGCTAAGTCAATCGCCACCTGCCAAGTGTTTTTTCTTTCTATTTGTTATGGTAAATTAGTTATCATTTCAAACAGCTAGACTTTTTTTTCCCTCTGAATTCTTGTTCACATAATGTGCTTGATCTCCTCTTGCAAGCTGGAGTATGCTAGGAAAAGAATGACTTTTGTTTTCTACTAGAAGATAAATCCAGAAGTATAGTGTGCAGAAAATGTGAAAACTCCTTGAGGGAGCTCTGTAGCGTGATTCTCCAAGATAATAGAAATATTGATATTTTCATCTTAGATACCAAAGATGCCAGCTAACTTATGGTCTACTCATCAGTAGCATAAAAATTCTTTTTTTTTTCTTTGGATATATTGATATGTAATTTTATAGTTTTAAAATACAATTCCGATTGCTGGTGAAGGGAGCAGAACCAGACTGGTAGCCCTGAGGGCTTTGCAGTCTCCTGTCAATATACAGGACAGGTGACAGCAGTCAGTCCTGTGCCAGGACAAGGAGGGAGCTAAGGAGACAAAGGAGCAAAGGAGACCTGTTCATAGGCACAGCAACAGTTGTGTGTTGATCACCCCATCATTTGAGTAAGTACACCAGAAGGAACAGCCAGATTGGGAACAGTATTTGGTAGAGTGACACTTCTGTCTCAAGACACAATTCAGTCACTTCTGCTTGAGAATTATAGCCTTAGCTCTTATGTACTCAGCTTAATAGAATGTGCTTTCCAAAAGTCTTATTAACAGAGGTTATCCTGCCCTTCTGAGGGAGTTTTTATCCTCCTACATTGCTTGAATGCCAGTGAACAACCCTTCAAATCCAGAATAGAATTCACATTCCAAATTTCATCTGTGGATTTTCAGGTTTTAATTTAAGACCGTGAAAAGCATCTGAAAAGCATTCTGAAAAGCAGCATGACTATTACACAGGAAGTGGAGAGCCAGGCTGAGATATGCTCAGGAGCTCACTTCAGTAGCCCAGGTCCCCAGGAGTGCTAGCAGGGGTATTGGAGGGGATTGCTGTATTATGGCTCTTCCTAGTCTCGCTAAAAAATCATACTTATCTGTCATCAATGCACAAAACTCCCCAGCTCCCTGGAGAGAATGGAATTCTGTTTGTGTCTGAAGGAAGAAATATCTGAGGGCAAAGTGGTAATATGTAATTATGGCTTTGGGCTCCCAGCTGAACTTCCTCACAAAGGTGTAATTTAGGTCTTACTTAGCAGCTCACTTTGGTGTGTCCCCAACCTGGAGCATGAATATTGGTCCCCCTCCTTCTGTGTGACCTCTGCCCAGGTATAAAGGTAGGAATGTTGTGGACAATGTGAATTTATTCAAGCTTAAAAAACCCAAAACCAACAGCTTCTTAATCATCTCTCAGCATTTGTCCCTTAACTGAGTTTTTTATGTGCTTTTTAAGACTTCAGTAAGGGGAATGAAAGTAAGCTGTATACCACACTTGATATGGAACTGAATGTCTAGCTCTTGTAAACGGTGCTGGATTTAGCCTTGCTAGAGATGCTCAAGAACTGTCTGGACACAACTGTGTGCCATGTGCTGTAGGATGAGCCTTCTTGAGCAGGGAGGTTGGACCAGATGACCCCACTGGTGTGTTCCCTTTCAACCTTATCCCTTCTGTGATCTGGTGATGCTGGGATTTTTCATGCTTTTTCTAAAACTAAACACATTTAAAAGTCTCTACAAGGGAGCTCATCAGCCAGTTTTATATCAATATTATATCAATAGGAATGGTAATTATTACTGGTTACTTCATGTTTTCTAGGGTGAGCCTACAGATTTTCATTTTAGAGCTATTACAATTACACTAATTATACAGATAAAAACACCCTACACTAGTATACAGATTTCATTTTGTTTGAAGAATGCACATACTAATGGGATCTTTTCAATACAAATTAAGCCATTTTGAACTATTGAAGTTATTTTACATAATAGACCTTGCCTATGAAGCTTAGCATTTTGGTCTTGATTAAACAAGGATAAACAAGGATGTCTGGGATTGCACTCATTACTCCTGTGAAGCCTGCCTGCTGTGAAGAGGAAGTGAAGTTTTGTTTGTTTGAATTTTTTTAAAGTTTGCAATCAGATTTAAGCCAAAACAAAATATGTGTAGACATATTTGGATAGAAATGCCCTTCAGATCACCTTTTTTCTTCTCTCAGATATAAATGACAATGAACAGCAAATATTTCTAAAGTTTGTTGCACTGATACCCTTTTCTACAAACAGGTAAGGAGACAAGTTACCAGTCCAAGTGGCCCCCTCCCTCTCTTTTGCCTTTCAGAAACAGCAGAGCAGACCCCAGGTTGCAAGTAGAGAAGTCTGCTGAGTATGGGGAGAAAGAAGGACTTCAAAGTAGTCTCCTCTTGCTTCCTTTCATGCTTGGCCTTCAAAGTGTCCACTTCTTGGTCAAGAATGGGAGGAGGGGAACAGCAAAAGGAGTGTGCAAAGATCACACAGAGGCACTGACTAAGGCTGTAAAGAAGGATGAGCAAATGATTAACAGTCAGCTGTAATTTCAGCAGCTGGTCATCTGAAACAGACTGGCATTTCTCTCCACAGAGCCATGCATTGAATAATTAATAATTATGTTACAGACACAGCAGTTAAAAAAACAAAACCACAAACAAAAACAAACACCTCCCTCTCCAAGTTCTAGATGTGCAGAATGTGATTAGGAAGGTTTCTTCAGCATTGGCTGTATTAAGACAAGATACTATGCTTGAATTTCTTTTTCTAATTGTTACAGAAGTATTCCCTTTGTACATAGATGATAGGTGAACTCTTTTATGAATTCTCCAGCCTAGGTCTGAATGAGAATTAACTATTGGCAATGTATTTTTACTTAATTGTTGCCATTTGGATCCAAAGATTTTTGTTTCCTTCATCAAAATTCAACAATGCATAAACAAATAAGGAGCCCCAGGCTTGCCTTTCCATTCATATTCTATGTTTGTTTAGGGTTACATCTAATTTTATTTTTTCTCTTTCTGCTTGTAATTGGTAATGCCAGTGTACAGTCATTTTCTAAAATTTGTCCTGGTGTGATCCAAGCTTACTTCCAAGTGTCACCTTTAGTGACACTGCCTTTCATTTTTTGTTTTATCTCACAGATTTCTTCTTTTTCCTTCAAGTGCAGACACTCAGAGCAGATTTTGGGGTTTTTTGCCAGTAGTCGTAGATTCAGAACTCTCACACTGGGAATCCCTGCACTGCCTCATCTTCTCCTATCACATTCACTTTGTGCTTTTCATCTTCTGGAAGCCACTGTATCCTCCCTATCCGGTTCATTTTTTGTATTTTATCAAATTGCTCTGTATTCCTCTGCAAAGGGAGCTATTGCCACCTTCCCCACCTTTTTATGCAGTTCTCCATCACAGGTAAGGTTTCAGGCTGCTCGTGACCTGTTTCTGCTGGAATGCCAGTGACACAGCTCTAAATTTTAGTGCTGTCCAGTACATTGAGAGGAATATGGAATATGAAAACTCAGATTATTATTTTAGTATGCAGAGAGGTCAATATATCAATAGAATTGGTTGTATTTCTGCCCAAACATCCTTTTATATCTCAGTATCTTTGAGAGCATAAACAGAATGAAGACTGAGTTCATATTTGTTCTCTGCAGCTGCTATCATATAGCCCAATCTAAACCAATATATTCAAGTGCTGTGTTAAAAGTGCTATTTATTAATAAAAGGAAACTTTTTGTAGCACTAAATACAATTTTAGTTCATCATTACTCATTGCAGTTGTTCTGCCTCCCTGTTGTGTTTTTTTTTTTTTTTTTTNTTTTTTCCCTGTTGCCATTTAAAACAAGGAACACAGACTGTAGGGATGGTTGTTAATGCACCAGTTCAAAGGGAGAAGTCCCTTGCTCTGGTTAACATTATGAACTGATGCTTTAAAAATTATCTGCTTCAGTGCTAATTTTACCTTGTCATGAAAGTTAGGCTTTAAATATGTAAAATGCAATGAGAGGGCAGCAGACACTATAAAAAGCCTGGAAAAGTTGTCTTGTTTTCCTCAGAATAATTGCATGACCTTCCTCTCAAAGGCAAATGTGTTTAATTACCAAATAACTTAGAAACACAGGAAAGTGCTTCAGAAGCTGTCCACTGGTTTATCTGAGGAGGAGCTGGAGGAATTGCTGAAGTTTGGAGGGAGCTTGAAGGAAAGGGATTGACCTTTTAGTTCACAAGTGTTTTTAGGGGTACAGACATCTAGGAGCAGAGAACTATTGTTCCAAGAATCTGCTGAAATAAGACAGTTGAGTCCAAAAGACTTAGAAGACAAAATTGTTTTCTGGTGAATAATGTGGGACATAACAGGGAACAGTCTGTGGAGGGCTTTAAAAGATATATGGTACCAGTAGTGACATTTTTCATGCACCCCAACATTATTAATCAATACATGTTCTATATTGACTAATAAGAGAAAGACAGTTTCTAAATTCTGTAAAGGCAGGGCAGCAGAATATTGACTTGTAGAAAGCCAAACAGGCCCTTCATCCTTCTCACCCTCCGGAAGTATTTATGCATAATAGTTCTCTTTAAACAGTCCAAATTTCTTGATTTGGAGAATAAAGCCTCCATGGACTGTGACACTACTGCAAGATAAAGAGTTCAGTCTTTATTCATATAAAGCTGTGCGTTTTAGCAAAAAAGGCCCTTATTTAAGCCCAAAATAGGAATTGTAGCCCACGCTAATTACATTATGCACACTCCAACAACTGATAGCCATTGACCTGTATGGAACATTTCCAGTTACAAATTGATTAAAACTGCTTCAGGCAATCATTCTGCTTTACAGGGAGGCACTGATGCTGGATGTAATGACCTGACCAATGCTAAGCAAATGCAAAGCCCTCTAAGCAGAGTGGTACAAATATAGACAGCCAAAAGGCCATGCACTGTATGCTTATGGGTTGTGAGTGCTGAGAGCAGGTTTCACAGCCATGAGTAATCCTCAGCCAGCAAGTCATCCTCAGCACATTCCCATGGAGCTGAATGTACAGTGGTTGATTCCTTTCTGGGCTGAAGTGGATGTGTTTTCTAAAATATCTATGTTCCCTGCATAGTGCAAGAAGTTACATTTATGTCTCATGTGAATTTGGTAAGTGGGTGAAAAGCATCAGTCAAAAGTCATTCTCTGCTCATGCCTGTTCAAGCCCTTCACCTCCTCCTCCAGCTCTGTGCCAGTCCTAGGTTAAAAAGAGCTGAAACATTGGGGGCCCCACTTCCTTGTGTGTGTTTGTGTGTACAAGAGGTGTGTCCCCTTGCCTGCTCATAGTCCTTGAGGAATTTTATGTAAAATGTAGGTATTTACATAATTATGATACACATTTAAGGGCCACTAAACATGAGAATGTAACTACGTTTGACATACTGTAGAGCCCTGAAGGCTTTAGAAACTTAGATTTGCTGTATCTAAATAATGTAGTTGTCATAATTTGATGTTACCTTCCTGTATCTACATTTGACAATTTACTGACAAAACCAAAAACTGCAATATGCTGCATGCCATGCACCCAGATGTGAACATTTGTCCAGGTTGCTTTCGTTCTTTATACTCAGTCTTCATTAATACATCAAAGTGATGTGTGACTTTCCCCACGCCAATGCTGACATAAATGTTTAGAATGAATACATTTCAGAAATACCTTTTGATGCTCTCTGTTGCTTTCAAGATGATGAAGATACTAAAATTCTGATTTTTCAGTGCTTTTTTCCTGTGATGCATTGCTAAATAAAATTTTTTCATGATTTTCCTGCCAAAAAAAAAATAGTAAGGGTAACACATCTGCATAGTTTTAATATTCAAAACTGGCCTATAATGATGAACATATGAAATATGAACACCATATTGGTGTTTTATATTAATAAAATGAAAAATGTTTGCTTGAAATTTCCAGACGATAACTATTGTTCTTGAGAAAGAGAAAATGTTAGGAATGGCCAGGTTTTGGTGTTTCAAAATCCAGCAAAGTGAGAAGGAGGCAGACAAGCATGCCAGTAAACAATGATGAAGAACCTGACATTATTTGCAGTTCAGTAGTTTCCATCCTTCTAAGTTCAGACTAAGTCAGGTCATCTCCCTTACCTCACTAATCCTTTCAAAACACTTACATTAGAAGTTGCTGTTGTTGTTGATCACAAAAGCACGAAGTGAGGTGAAGGTATGAGTGTCAGGAGAGGAAAAGTTAAGGAATTTCAGAGCTTTTATGAAATAGTACAGTGGGGTGACTGTGGCTGAGTACTAGATGCCCACCAAGCAGTTCTATCATCACCTTCCCAGTGGGACATAGGGGGAGAGAGAATAAGATAGAAAACAACTCATAGGTTAAGGCAGTTTACTAAAGAGAAAGAAA